>JAPMOR010089602.1:13577-32802 GCA_026543865.1 Argiope aurantia | reverse complement strand
AATCTAAATTAATTTCCGAAATTTTTTGCCTAATTCGGCCCATGTCGAGGTCATTCTAAAGTGTTCTCTTGTTTCCTGATCCCATTCCACATATGAAGCTGTGTAAAAATTACTGCGCCATCAGTTCCACGTGTCAAGTGATCCCTCCGTTGCCCTTGTGAAAGGTCAACTCGTGTATTCAATTTCTAATTTTTTTTCCCCCTGATCTTCAAGAATTACATTGCTTCCTAAAATTCAAACTGTTTTATTGTTTCATCAGAGATATTTAATTGCATGACTTTTTAATTATTTTTATTATCTGTATAGTTAACTATATGAATACAAAAGAGAAGTTACAGTATTGCAATATTTACAAAATGAACAGTATTGCAATATTTACAAAGGAATGAATGAACAGCAATTCTAATATAGAAATAGATAATGAAACTCCCATAAAAACTGTTATTATTTCTGATGCTTTATATGGTTTGGGAACAAACACACCTAATGCTGCTGGATGTAAATGACGTAGTATTTTCTTTTCTCTATAACGTAGATAAAGAACTTTTTTGAGTCAAGAATCAAGGCAATTGTCAAACATTATTCAGTACTACTTTAAGGTTTCAAATTAACTTCTATGTTACATTTTTTGCTTTTGAATAAAAGGTGAACAATTTCTAATTACGAGAAAAGGCTTATTATAGCGCTGTTCTGTAAGGTAAGAGCAGATTTTTTTTTTACCTTGATATGACGAAAAAACTATATTACACACCCAATATAAAGAAACGAAATGTATTCCAAAAGAAGAATGTTAATAATTCAGCTTAAGTAAAAAAAATAATATGCAAATTTTCATCAAAAGCATAAATTGTAGAAAATGAAAGAAAAATTATTGCTAATAAATATGGTATATCTTAAAAAAACGCCTCTGAAGCGATAAATATTTAGCATTAATTTTCCAGTTTAAACGATAAAATGCATTAAGTGTTACCAAAAACAAAAACATAAAAAAACATTAATATCATTTAGAAAACGAAACAGCTTGTCCTATCGTTTTATTGACAGTTTCTCAGCTGGCCCGGATTTATGAAGGTTCCATTCACTTAATTGATGGGTTATAGTTTGATTTTTTAACCTCTTTTTGATCGATTAGATTAGCTCCCTCTAATTATTTTCCTTCCACAAAACACTACTTGGCATTCTCAGCGGACTGACGGATAGACAGACATGCGTTCTTGATTCGCCTTGTTGTACCGGAAGTTGCAAGATGAAAAGACGCCGACTTCAACTCTAGAATTCGACAGCGGAGATGCAAATAGATAAATGCTGTGGTTTTCTGATTTTATGCTGTTAGGTTTTTCAAAATATAACTTGTAACTTACCTTGTGAATCACCCCACCCCCCTCCTGAAGGGTTTGAAATTTCCATATTCAGAAAACAATACGTGTGACCTTTCTTAGAACTCTTGCGATATCCTTTTTTTTATTATTATTATTATTCATCAAGTTGTAAAAGCTAAGATAAAAAAAAAGAAAGTCCTGCGCCTTTTGAAGTAATAAATAATGCTCATACACGCATCGCTAATTAACGATAAATCAATTAGCAAAATAGTTTTTATATCGCTCTCAAAGGTTAATAGCACCTTTAATAGCGATTATGGTATCAAAACCGGATTCTGTTTATTCAGCAGTTTATTACATTTCATTTTAATTTAAAGAAAAACACTTTTATAGCTTTTATGTGACTCATTCCTTTTGTTTTTCATAGAAAGTTATTTGCAAATTGTTTACGTTTTGTTTATTTTTCAGTTATTAATAATTAAAACAACATTAACGAGGGCATTATACAAATATATTTTTTAAATGAATTTTTCTAATAAATCTATTCCATTTTATTTTCTCGTATAGAAGGTATTATAATCGTCAAAATCGAGATTTTGACAAATCTCCACGTTTCAGACCACCCTAAGTAAAAAAAAAAAAAAAAAAAAAAAAAAAAAAAAAAAAAAAAAAAAAAAATGAATCATGTGTTTAATTTTGAACATTATAACTGAAAAATGCTTTGAACTAGAAAGATGAAATTTGATAAGTAGTTTTTTTCACTAAATTTCAAAAATTTTATCAGATTCTGAAAGATATCTGCCAGAGAAAATCTGTCTACTTGTTTCTCCGAATAATAGTGAACACGATGCCTATAAAATGTAAAGAGCTAGGCGTATACGATTTAGTATTTAAAGTGCAGATCCGTCTTAAATTTTAATATGAATCTGCACCTTAAAATCATATCGTTCGTCAAACGGTTGGTTGGTTGTCAATCTGTACTCTCGTGTGCATGCCAACGCCATAACTCAAAAACTCAAAGACTTAGATAAATGAGATTTGGTATACAGTTGTAACATCTAAAGTTTAGATATTTATAAAAATTTAAACGAAATCTGTTGAAAAGGTGACCGCCTGTAGGTCTGTACATTTCCATGCATGTAAACACATAGCTCAAAAACGCAATTACATAAATAAATCAAAATTTAATATGTGGTCATGTTACTAAAATTTTGGTTTCAGTCGGACATTAAATTTAAGTAGGGGAAAAAAAAAAAAAAGGAAGGGGGGATGACAAACAAAATACATATTTATTTTTACTTACTGCACTACGTTTTTACTTTATTTAATTTTTTTACTTATTTTACTTACTGAAATTTTGATAAATCTCCCCATTTTAGACCTACCTCTGTTCGAAAAACACATTTGCGGAAAATGGCCGCCCATCTGTCTGCCAATGACAGGTAACTCAAAGACGCTTTGAGACAGATGAATGAAATTTGGTATATGGTCTTTTCACTAAATGTCTAGATTTTCAAATTTTAAGCAAAATCCATTCATAAAGAAGTTCGGCTGTTCGCATATAAGTTAGCACAATAACTACAAAAAAAAAAAAAAACTAGATAGATAAAATTCGGTGAACAGATTTAATGTCGATATTATAACAGGTTTGCCACGATACCAGTAGAACCTGGAAAACCAGAAAAATACAGGAATTTAAAAAACAAGAAAATACAGCGAAATTTGAAAAATTTCATAAAACCCGGGAAAATGCTGGATATTTTAAATTTCTCAGTCATTTTTCCTCCCATCTAAAAGATGTCGATTTCTAAGGATTTGCAAGAATAAACTATCGTAGTCATAGCTTCTGAAAACGAAACAACACCATTTGCGATTGTGCAATAAAGAAACTCACACCTTTTCTACACCCCCCCCCCTCCCTTTTTTTTTTTCTTTTTTTTTTTTTCTGTATAGATTGTCCAGTTTCAATTTGCCTGAAAGATATTCTTTTTCCACGATATTCCCGAATTGCAGCTAATGAGCATGTGTGAGACTTCTGTAACTGCGTGAAAAAATTGAATACATTTCTCTGTTGGGAACATTCAATCTGGTGTTTAGTCTATTATCATTTGAGAAACTGTCAGCTTATTCACAGTAGATTATAGAATTTCTTTTAAACAATGAGCTACTCAAAATACGTGTTTAATGCGAATTGGATTCAGCAAAATCAGTCCTGATTTTGCTATTCAGCAAAATCAGTCCTGATTTTGCTGAATGGATTCGAGGAGTTCCGTAAAATCCATTTCTTGCATACTATTCGCTTTGTAAGGAGATAATAAATTTAAGTAATATATGAAAACAGCACTTATTAGTCATGCCAAAAGAAGAAAACGTACAAGACTGCTTGCCAGTTGAAAAGAGTCATCATTCAAATTGAACTTGTCATGTTTTCCTGTATTCCTTTTAGATACTACATCAAATCCGAAAACATCAAATTTAATTCCGAAAATAAATCGATTTCGAGTTTTTTTTAGTTAAAGAACAATAATTTAAAGTTAAATTTTTCTGGGCATTAAAATTTCGTGCATTCATTCTTTAATGTACTCAATGATATATTGGAAATATTTTCACATATGTTCAATGAAAGTGAAATAGCTAAAAAATGTGCGCTACGCTGTACAAAAACGTCGTATCTTTTTTGTTGAGGATTAGCTCCATGAAACTGACGGTTGAAAAATCTGCGAAAATTGATGACCAAATATATAAATTGGCAAAAATGAATAAATTAAAAAAAAATTAATCCTGCTTTGTAAAGTCATTTTGTTAAGTCATTTTTAAATGATTTGTATCATAATAATAAAAACGCTTTGTATTCTATTTCACCCGAGTTCTTAATTTTGTACAGTTTACAGTCAAAGAGTACGAGAGTTAATATATCTCCCCTTAATATATAAATTTTGTCTTTCTAAATTCTAGATAATAAATAAAGAGAAATTGTTTTTTTTTTCTGCATGTAAATATAAAAATTCTTTTAATATGAAGATAATGTTAAATTGTACAATTACAAATAATGTTAAATTGTTGCTTCCTTTCTTTGCTTTTTCCATTCCTTAAAATTATATTGCATCATAATTGGCGCATGAGTGCTGTTCGTGCATTTTCTTGTATCTTGAATATATATATATAGGAAATGTTTTTGCCCAGATTTGAGTGGTAACCTGTACAAACACCTATCAAATTTTGAGGATAACTCAAGAAGGGGGTGATTGTCTGTCGGTCTGTGCTTTCAAAAAAAATGCAAGCACGATAATTCTAAAATGCAATTACTTAAATATATCACATTTGATATGGGATTTTGTGACTACAAGTGTAGTTCTGAATGCTAAAATTTTTATTTCGATCGGCTGGAGAAAAAACGCATCTAAAACAAAAAGTCAATTTTCTAATACTATTAACCCCATGCTGGAGATTAATCGTCAAAAACGCCGCCAAGGATGATTCGATTGTATCAATAAAAATGCTAAATTCGCGAAAAAGGTTAATATTTCGTAACTCTTGTAAGCGAATGTTACGCAAGGCTTTCTCTGGGATATCAACTTTATTAGAGAGTAAGCGAGAAAGTTTAGGGAAGATCACTAGTTCTTTACTAGCATATGCGAATTTCTTAGATTAAATTTAAGCACTCGTGGTCTTGGCCAAGATCCACAATTTTATGCGAGTGAAAAATGTAAATGGCATCTTAATTATTTAATATGAATGACCTACATAACCAAATTATATGTGCATAGAATTTTGAATCATTTTGTATAAAAAAACACACACACAATATAATTTATTGTTGTCAGTCCATCAATACTGTTTATTGCAAAAAAATCATTGTTTTCATCATGTCTTGTAACGAAAAATCCTCTGTACTTACTTCAAAGGGGGAAAAATACTATACGTGCTGCAATGCAAACTTGAGTGTTTCTGAATGAAAGGGCCCCATAAGTCTATGCCATATTTTATTAAACTTTTTAAATCATCGAACGATGAAATTCTCTTTTATGAGCAGAAATGTTATTTCGTGTCTCTACAAGTGTATTTTTATGGAAAAAAATATAATAGAAAACATGAAGTATTAAATTCAATTAATAATTTTGAATATGCATGCGTTCGTTAAGTCCTGTTATTGTCGGATTATTAGGCAGAGCAATAATCGTATGTTCCTCAACTCAGTATTAACTTATTGTGATTTGATGATGCCATGGTTACCTATTACTTCTGTAATAGTTACTACAACTTATTCTATCATAGAGAAATGAGAAACGTTTTAAAAAAGGACAACTTCTTAAAAAAATATCCATTGTTCTTTTAAATATATATCACAGACAATATATAAAGCAATTATAAAAATATATGCAATGTTTTCACAATTTTTCTATCTATTAATCGATAATTTAAAGAAACAATTTATAATTTAAGTACACATTCTGAAATGGCAGAAAAGTAATTTTCATTTGAGTCACTTACCCTTGTTAAATAATCTCGATGCAGGTTGTCAACAATCCCTTTCAGAAGAGGAAAATTTTTAGATTGCAGTTAATAGGCTTCTTTTAAAGCTGGAGAAAAAAAAAAAAAAAAAAAAAAAGCTCCGGCGAAATAGACAGGGAAAAAAATGCGTTTAATCCTCTTTTCTTAATCTTATGTGAAAAAAATGTTTTGTTTGTTGATAAATGCTATCCCAGACAGTGGAATGTGGTTTATAACATTCATAGCTTTCCCTTTTTGTCGTCTGAAGAAAGTATTATCCTGCTGATGTCAAATGGATAAAAAAAAGTGATGAAATAAGTTTGTAGAATAGACTAAACATGCGTATTTAACTTTTGCAGCAGAAGGGAAACTATTAATGGATTGTTTTACAAGACCAATTTGCAGACCACCAACTGGGTAGAAATAACTAATTTCTCACAAAATAAGAGATTCATGAAATAAACAATACGGCTAAGTGAAGACACATAAAGATTCTTCTTTTAACTTTTCTTAATATATGTTTGTTTACCTTAGTCCAATTTGTATATACTGTAAGTTCTTGATTTGTGTATATTCCATAAGAATGTAAAAGTCTTATTACCAGTATTTAAACAAAACCATGCTACAGATTAATTTAAATGAAAAACAATCTTACCGTATTCTCCCTATTTGATCACAAGCGTGTTTTGCACGTTTTAGTAAGTATTTGAGTGCCATAGATTACTAGATAAAGGTCACCGACTATCCAACTAGAATTTCCTTGGCATCATGGAGACAGGGTTTAATAAAAAATATTGTAAATAAACAGGCTATGACTTTATTTTATGCCTATAGAAAAAACACCTTTTTATGCAAAAGAAACACGGAGAAATAAAAGTCAACTTAATTATAGTATAATAATGGTAATTACCGCCCGTTGATGAGAACTACATCAATACAGAAAAAATGAAAAAGGAAATGTTCTTTCAGCACAAGGTATTCTTACCAATGTTTAAAATTTATTATTCAGGTGAGTTACTATCAGTTGTAATATATAGGGTCAGCTAAGGAGAACTACATCGATGCGGGGAACATGGGAAATATTATTTTCTTTTAACACAGATATTATTACCAGTGTTTAAAATTTATAAGAATAATTCAAATGGATTACCATCAACTGCAATATATAATGCTGGCTAAGGAGAACGCCATTTATGCTGAGAACATGGAAAATAAAATGTTTTTTAGCACAGATATTCTTACCAATGTTTAAAATTTATAAAAATCGTTCAAATGGATTACCATCAACTGCCATATATAATGTCGGTTGAGAAGAACTACATCGATGCTGAAAACATACAAAACGGAACTTTCTTTTAGCATAGATATTTATTATCAATGTTTATAAAAATCGTTCATATCAACTGCAATGTATGTATTATATTGGTGACCGTTCATGCGGCGTTTTCTTTTATAAATTGATGCTAATTTTAACGACTTGGAGACTCATTATCATACTCATATCACTCATTCTATCACTATGTTGTTGCATACATTGCAGTTGTTGCTATTTCATTTGGACTCGTACATAGCAATATTCAAACAAATATCCATGATTAAAACGACGTCTTGTTTACCATGGCTATTCATTTTGTTTCTACCTTCGCAGTCCATTTCAATTTGCATCATGAAAATTGTTTCTTTAGCCTTGTTCTTTCCTACTTACTGTGCTTCACTATTTCACATTCCGCAACCCACTTTATCATAAAAATATTTACTTTTTCCTTTTTTTTTTTTTTGTAGTTGCTGTATATTTCAATATTTTATTGCACATCTACATATTTTATCACGAAAGTTGTAATTTGTCTGATGTTGTTGTTGCTTATGCACTTATCATAGACAAGCCCGCTGACGAAGTCAGCGATTTAAGCCGAGTTTTTGTGCAGTAGCTTCTGAAAGTAAAGACCCCTGAGCACCCGCGGGCAGAAGTATGACTTCTAGCTCATATGAAGATGATACTCATACAATCGCTTGCACAACCGCTTTTTACAGGAGGACTCTTTCACACACATCATAGATAGAACAAAGGGGGGAAGAATAACCATGCCCGCAGACGAAAGATAATGTGGTATCCACAGAGCGAAGCGCTATTCCCCACGATCAATGATAGTAAGTTCTGGGTTGGTAGATTCGCTGGAGTGGATGAAATCTGGGGCTTGAGTGGAAACGTGGTCCGATGTTGGAGTGTATGTACTCCTGGGTAGGCACAATCTTTGGTCAGATTCGGGTGGATCTACCAGAAGACAGGCGAGGCTTCCAAGTTGTGATGTTTTTTTGTTTTTTTTTTCTCTCCGGAGATGCTTCTTGTTTTGGTGTGGGGAGGTGTGCAGAGGTTGAGATATTGTCTTTATGTTTTTGACCAATGGAAGATTACGGTATGACTCATGAGGAACTTTGATTGCACTCTTGCAATAGACGATTTTACTTACCATGCGCGAACCGGGACGCCCAGATCACGGGAAAGACGTGCTACCCCTAGGTCAAGACGCCAGCAATTTGTCTTATTCTTTTATATTTGCCATGTTTCAGCATTCACATTTTACATTCCACTGCACATTTTATAACAAAAATTGCTATTTTAGCCTAGTTTTTTCATATTTCCTTTTTCTTTTCAATTTTCACCTTATATTCTACCACAAAAATCAGAATTTTAGTTCTGCTACTACAGAAATTTGTAATCATCTTTATTGTTATATCCTATACTGTCTGTCAAAGCATATGACTCATGTCTATTTTTCTTCTATTTAAAGGGCAAGAAGCTTCCCAAGCGACCCTGCCCTTTCGACAAGCTTCCAGACAACTTAATTGTGAAAATCTTCTCCTACCTCTCCAGTAACGAATTGTGCGTAAGCGCTAGGGTTTGCCGCCGGTGGTACTTCCTGGTGTGGGAACCCCAACTCTGGACCTCGGTCACTTTAAGTGGTGAGCGAATTCAAGTGGACAGAGGACTCAAGACTCTTTTCAGACTCTTATGCAGAGATTCGCCGACTCTCTGCTTAACTGTCGAGCGCATCAACTTGAGCGGATGTTCCAAGCTCACAGACAAAGGACTGGCCACAATTGCACTAAAATGTCCAGAGCTCAAAGTTCTGGAGCTGAGAGGTTGTTCATGGATATCGAGTAGAGGAGTTACAGACATTGTAACAAGATGCCACAGCTTAGAGAAATTAGATCTCACAGGTAAGCTTCTTAATTTTCAAATTTGATATTAGATTAGAGCTGAATTAAAACATGAAGGAATTTTAAGACAATGCAAATCTCAAGGTCACCTTTTCTTTTCCTAACCTTTACAACCAGATTTTTAAAAATTTATTTTAATTTGACGTCTATATAAGCAGCTTTAAATAATAAATTTTGGTAAATTAAAATAGCAAAACATTTAATTTTGGATAAATTTAAAGAGGATTGGATTTTGGTATATAGCCATTAAAAATAAAATTCAAAAGTAGGATTTTAAATTTAAAAACAAAATAGAAGAAAATGATAAAACCGATATAACACAATCTAAATACTTGTAAATATACTAAAAATATATTAAAATTGGACGTTTTTTCTTTTTTTTTAATTATAAAGTGACATATCTTTTTAAATCAGAAAATAATCTAATATAAAACTTGCAAAAAGTAATAAATTGTGAGTTTTGTTAGAAAAATGTTACAAAATTTAAACGATATTTGATTTTATTTGAATATATTCCTGTGCACAACTCTTATAAATTAATTAAATGGAAGCAAAAATTAAATCACTCTTAATGTACCACAAAAAAAAATTCTAGTTTCTTGCCCTCCCCCCAACATTTGAGGGTCCATAGGCAATTCTCTACTTTGCCTCTTTTTTAATCTTGCTCTATGTTAGAACATATATTTTAAGTTCATTTTATTTGTAAGGGGTGGTGGTCTGTAAGCAATACATATTTAAGTGGTTCATTATGAGATTTAATTCAAATAAGAGTCATTGTTTTAAGGTATTATTTAGATGTATTCTAAATAACTTTATCTCGCAGAACTTTTACAATTCGCTACAAAATTACTAAACTCATTTTAAAAAATGCATCAATTAAATGCCGATTTGTAGTTATGAAATTTCATCAAGTTTATTTGCAAAAGAATGTTGTTAAAAATTTATGTTTCGCAAAAGAGAGATCCTTTTGTCCGTCTGAAGACTGAAATCAAGTAGATACAGGTACATAATTTAATTTCGGGATGCTTGTATTGTCATTATAATGCAAATTAAACTTTTAAACATATGAAAAATAAACATAGAAAAGTTTGATATTATACTCAAGTTTTTTAAAGGCAAATTCTAAAAGCATAAAGCTTTATAAAGGACAGAATTGCTTTGTCTCTGATAAGAAATTTACTGTGAGACAATCTTTAAGGATATGGTGTGATGGAAATACCTTGGAAATGATTTACTTTTTATAAACTGAAAAAAAAAATGTTATAACACTTCCAGTAAAAAGCGTTTCATATTATGTTTATTTGCTAATTTAAAAAAAAACCATCAGTATGTGTATATATATATATATATATATATATATATATATCGTTTGTAACCCTGGATGGAGTTTAAAAATATCTCCGTTGATACGAAATCCCAATTTCGGTTTTGGCGTATAGCAATTGATAACAAGTTTTTTTTTTATGTGTGTGTGCATAAAGGAAAGCATGAATAAAATTATTATGGCATCATAAACTTCATGTCTTATTTACATTTTTTATGCTGGATTATAGCAATAATCAATGAATGCAATTTTTATTATGCTTTCACTAGACAGATAAAACATGTTTCTTTCAGCACTTTTTTTTAAAAAATTTTGTATTTTGCAATGCAATTTTTTTCTATTAGTAGATTGCTATTTGTTTCGATTCGTTTTTAATGATTAATTTTGATTTAAGTGCTCGGAAATTCTTTATTCCATAGAATTCCGGACTTCTATTGTTTAACTTTGTTGCTGCATCTAAAGTGCTCCACAAACTATAATTTTTTTTAAAAAATGCCAATTTACATGAGATTTTCTGCTACAATTTTCGTTAACTAATCTATGATAATCAAATTTAAGATATTGCTTACAGGCCAACAGCCGGTCTAAACGGGCACATCTTCTAATGATTTAAGACATGTATATTTATTAAATTATTTGTTTTTCATTTTTTATGACAGTTATGACAACAAGTATATAAGTTTACTATTTATTTCAGTATTGATGACCGCGATGAAAATACACCCAAATATTATTTCTTTCAGTGCCATATTTGCCTTATTTAATTTGATATTTATTATGGCAAATACCGATATTCTCCTGTAAATGACAGCATTCTCAGAGGGGCATCATGCCTGAATATTTGTAATTATACGTTAGTATACGTTAAAATGAAATGCGACTTTAAAAAGTATTATATTAAAACATATTATTATATATGTGAAAATAAGGAAAAACTTTGTTAACAGTGTATGTCAATAAATTGTTGAGTTTAAATGGAACAGTACTTTCTAAATGAGAAAAGGAAATAAGATCAATTATAAATTTACACAAAAATTGTGTTATTAAAGTCATAGAATCAAAAAAATTAAACTTAAGTTCGTCTCTCTGTGTTTTTCGTTTTTACCTCTCCTTTCATTTGTTCGTCGAAATATGAGTCGATGGTGCGAATGTATAAAAATACTAGTCACCTTTGGCGACCAGGCAAGTTCGTAGACACACATTTTCTGTTATTGTTAACTTGGCATCCAGCTGGTTTACCGGGGATATTGGTTATATTTCATTTCAGTCAATTCCTTAGACTTTATTTCATGCCTAAGATTCCTCAAATCGTCAAACATTAAAATCGTGTTCATTTAATTGTCTTGCATATATTCTGATTATTTTTTGTTTTAATTCCTTACTTGCTTGCTCTCATTTATTGCATCCTTTCATAGTATAAGTTTTTCTGGTCATAAAGGGTGGGGGGAGTAATGTTGTGTGATGAATTCGAAAACTGAAGATAGCGTTTCTCATTTCTTTCATTTCACACCGTTTTTAGAAATATCGAAATATTAGAATTTTTTTTACCTTCTTATAACGAAATATACAAAGTGATTTATTATAATATTAAAAAAATTTGTTATCAGTCTGAAAGTCAATCAATAATAGTAAATTAAAAAAATTTATTAATTTTTTTTCTTTTTAGTGGGAGAGTGTACTCACAGTTGAATTTCCTATATGAATAATTAATTAAATTAAGTTTTTAAAAAAATACATAAATATTTTCTAGAAATGCGAATCACATTGATTTAATAAAACATTACATAGAATTGATATTTGAAGTTGTAACTAGTCCATATGGACGAACGTATTTAATCAGCAGCTGTTAAAAAGGGGGATGCTACAGTTTAAACAGAATACTTCATGCAACAAAAGTGCATATAACAAGCACTATTTAAATTAGATAAACAAGTATTAGTCAACTTTATAGTATTGAGTATTGACGAGTGAGTATTGATACTTTTAAAACTTTTAGAAGAAAGAGGGCTGTTTGTATTTTAGAACAGACTAATATAATTTTCTTTGCTTAATTTTATAATTCACACTTACTTTGGATAGCTAAAAAATAATTATATGTAAAAAAATAAAACTTTGTGGTTTGAAAATATTTATACATTCTTACAGTTTAATTATATATAAAAGTAAGCTGTGGAAATGTGCCATTATAGGCATTTAATTTCCTTTTTATATTTATTAGCCTTACAAATGGTACATAAATATAGCATCTAAATTGTAAATCTATATCAAATTTCGAACCAAAACCGTCAAGGATTGATCATTTATACACTAACATGCATGTAAACACGGTAACTTAAAAATGACGCAAGCTAAATAAATGAAATTTAGCATGTGATCCTTTTAGTTCAAGGTCAAATTTTTAGTTCTATATCTCGATTGTAGTTGTATGTCAAATTTAATCAGAGTAGATTGAAAAAAAAGTCTAAAATGCATATTCAGTTTTCTTTAATGGGATATTTAAAAAGAAATGGCAGATAAAACTTTTATTAGAGAGTAGCAAGAACCCCCCCCCCCTCCCCAGAAGAATGATTCTTACTTTTTTCTTTCTGCTTTTTTAACTTCTTAATCACGTTATTCTTTGACATTTTGGGCCTTAAAGTCAACAATGAATCCGAGCACTAATCTTAAAAGCATCACGAAGACACAACAGCAATAAATTTATTTCACTTTTTAAAGCCAAATATGGCGAAAAAATTCTGCCTGGAGAGAGAGCCATTTACCTCTGCTACACCAATTGCCTCATTACTGCTTTATATTTATTATAGGAGAAAACTAGAAAAATCAGACTGACCATCTCGCCAAAACCTGGCTTCCACATCAATGAAACCACTTTCTTTGCTGTTTTGAGGCATGAATCTACCAGACGCGCTTGTTGTGATTCTGCCTCTCTCGTAACGCAACCAATCGTCCTGAAAATGAAAGGGACTCATTAAATGCTTTATTTCACTCTTTTCTCGGCTGACGTGCAGGCCTCTCTCTCGCGCTGCCACCCCAGGGCGTTATTTTGGCGACATTCGAGCGACGACGCTGGCCAACTGTCAACGCACTCTTCGCAACCGGTTTGTCAAAAAGTGACCCACATTCCGCAATCGCCAGACGAGGGAGGCACTTCGTAGTTCGTACCCGCTCTGTACATCCTTTCCCTTGAAAAGAAGGTTAAGGAACCGTGGGGAACATTAAAAAACAAAAGAAACTGTTAACTCAAGAGGGGCGGATGCAGGGTCTGTTCGAATCTCCCCTTCATTTATATTTATTTCCCGTGGCTACCAACTGGTTTCTGCAGATATATTGGTTATATTTAATTTTAGTTAAATCGTTTTGATAAAACTTCATATCCATGATTCTAAATTGGCGAATATTAAAGTTGTAATATTTCAATATTCTTACATATGTTCTGTGCATGAATTTTTCTAATTGACATCAGTTCATTACATCCTAGCTCTATTATATCCGGTTCATATGTCTTCTAAATTTAGCAGTATTGCAACATAGCTTTCTTATTCGTCTTATAAACTATAGAGATATTAAATAGAATCTTTCTTTAGCCTTCAACTGTGAAAGAAAATCTTACGATGAAATATTGGATGAGACAATGAAAATGGTTTCAGTTTTATTTTTTACGATCTGTAAATGAAATGCATAAATGAAGTCCGTCCCGTAAAAAGGGTGTGACGCTTGAGTAGCTAAGTCATACTCTTGGCCCTAGTTGGCGCTTCTGTAAAAAACAAGAGACGCTCACTCGGCTTAAATGGTTGACAGATAACTGTCAGCGGGCTTGTAAAGTGCCATAAGTCACAACACAACGACATAGATAAAGAATTGACAATATTAAAGCGGGATGATTTTTCTGATCTGATGTAACTCAAGGTTTTTGTGATGTGCAGTGTCTTAGGAAGAATTAGTGAGCTTGAACGTATAGTTTTTATTGTTGTTGTTATTGTTGCTTTACCTCATTCTCCACATACATGATTGTTTAAAAAAATTGAGCTTCTTGGATTACAGTAATATGGCATTTCACGAGTATTTATAACATTATTAGTATTTATAACATAAGAAATTGCCTATGTGATAAAATAAATAAGGATTAAATAATAATAACTGATTGGATTAATGCCTTTCAATTTTGCAAAATGAATCTTTCCAAAATAGGAATTGCCAAGCCGGTTTCCGCCATTGCTGATTGCGCTTAATTTTCTAACCATTATTGTATTCAATGATTATATTATAAAAACCAGAAGGTATTGACTCCCTTAAACTTTTTTGAGTACTTCTTGGTAAAATTTTATTATCCTTTTTACGCCGCAACCCAACATCAGTAAAATAAATAAATAAATAAAATAAAATAAATATAATTTTGAAAGAAAACTAACTGGAAGTGCCTCTCTGAAATTTTCTAACGCACCCCATAATTAAAATATTATTTTCTCTTTTCCGTATAAAAATTGTGGACTTTAAATACTCTCAGATCATTATTGTAAATGGCATAAGTGCTCAGATTTTCATCTTCAAATATGCCGTTTACCTCTCGCACATGAGTGTTTTGTGCTTCATTGTATTTAGAAGAAAAGGGAGAATCCAATGAGAATTTAGAATAGAATTTTTTCGGCCAATTTAAAACACAATTTAATTTAAAAGTAATCTTAGTTTGTAAAAACATAATTCAACGAAATTCCATTTATTTAAGTTATTGTGCTTTTGAGTTATAACGTTTGAATATGCGAATGTACAGACTGATCGACTGATCATCTCATTCATGGCATTTGATTCAAGATTTTCTATATATCTACATTTCAGAGGCTAAAACAGCGCAACAAATTTTCTCTATCTTTTTGTATCTTGTAGTTATTGTGCTCACTTGCTGTCTGATAGGCAGGTGTCTTTCCTACGAAGAAATTCCGTTCAAAATTTAATAAAAATCTACAAATTTTATATAAAAAAAAACCACATAGCAAATTTCATCCTTTTAACGTTTTTCAGTTATCGTGTTCATAGGCATACATAATGCCAAAATTTCTTTTTCAGTTTTAGGGAATTTGAAACGTGAAGATTAATTAAAATCTGTTGGTTGAATTTTTGATAATTACAATACCTTCTCTTTGTATAATCCACATGTGAGAAAGTAATTTTTTTATCTTATTTTACATATTTATTTAATACAAAAATATAATATCTGATTTATTATAAAACATCTGTAAATACTTTGTATTTTATTTGACCTTTTAAAATTATTTTATTTGATGTTCCGCCGTTATATTAAAAAGCATGTAACTATTTACTTTGTTACTGGTAACAGTGTACGAAATTTCTGTTACACGCATAGTTTAGAATTTTCTCCCAGAGTATCTCTTAACGAACATTTTTTGAATTGTTTTTCATGTTTATATAACATTACAAAGTGGACGCCTATCTAATTATAAGCCCTAAACGTAATTGTATTTTTAGCTAATTAAAATTCTAATCAAAATAATTTTTGCTCAAATTTAAAATAAAAGCAATTTCATGAATTTTTAAGCATTCTTGAATCACTGGCTCCCTGAGCCACAGTCCAATTAATCTCTTGAGTGATGTAGTCCCGCATGCAATAAATTTATCAATCAGCATACTTTTATTATTTTTTTTTCTCAAAAAGTAAAAAACTCTTAATTTTTTTTGTCGTTTTATTATTTATTACTAAATATATCTTGGAGTGCAAAAAATCCTTTTTTTTTTCTTTCCTTCTTCTTTTTCACCTTTACTATCAGATAGTGTCAATGCTATGCAACCCAAATTTTGATTAAGTCAATAAATTAATAATTAAGTTTCGAAAATATGTTATTATCACATTAATCTCAATTATATAAAATTTCAAAACTGTAGTAGATCAACAAGCTGAAGGAAAATCGATTGTAGAATTTCATCTTCATGAAAATGAAACATGTCAAGCTACATCAGCTTAATAAATGTGTGTAAAAAGTGAAATAAACGCAGTAATGTTGTGTTTTCATGGCGTTTCATCAAAAATAGGCATCAAAGATATTCCCCCTTCCACCTCCTCTTCCGTCTCGCTCATTTTCTTTATCACAAATATTTTTTTCTCTCTGATTATTTATTTATTTTTAATATCTCTAAAACTGAATAATTCAGTAGAGAGTAAGGCTTTAATTCACGATGCTCAAATGATTAATTTATCGATTTTCGATGAAATTTCATGGCAACTTCATGCAACTTTATTATTGTTTTAATCGATGCACAGTTCAAGATACTGTGATTTAAACGATAAATGCGTAATCATATATTTTATGAAAAATCTTGTATTCGAACCTCTAGTTCAGAAACTTCTAGTATTATAATAATAGAAGCTCAATTTGCTTGGCAGATTATGTCGTCCATTACATTTCATGAGTTTTGACTTTTTTGAATAATTTACTATGAGAATATTAGGCTAAAAACTTATCATGCTAATAAAGTCGAAATTGAATACTATGTTTTGGAATTAATAAAAAACTATATCATGCTAATAAAAACGAAAATGAATATTCTGTTTTAGAATTAATGTTTGAAGAAAGCATTTTTTTATCTTAATGTTAATACTGGCGAGTTGTAATTACTCTAAATTTTATTACAACAATAAAAAGCGTTGTTACAAACTACATTCAAAATCAATTTTGAAAAATCTTACAAAATTAAGGAAAAGAAAATGAACAAGAATGGAATTTTTGAATATGTTGTCACTAAAAAGCGGATTTTTTTTTTCAATTTTATATATTTATATTTATTTATTTATTTTAAGACGCGGTAAAAATAATTTTTGTGCCATAACATACTTTGAAGTTATTAAGAAAAAATGTTGAACTTTTTATTAATTTTTTTAAATTAAATATCTATTTAAAATTTCGAAAAATTCTTTCATATTGAACACCTACTACCAAAGAAATACCCACATGCCAAATCTGGTAACTATAGTTTCAATGGTCTCACCTCAGTGCATTACGATTTTTATATCTTGTTATATGTAGAAAAGAGTCACTTTAAAAACACTATCAAGTTAAAATTTCTTTGAAACAAGAGTAACAGGAGAAAACCATTGTTGCACAACATCTCCGAATCTTTTTCGACATCTTCGGTAAAACAGGCATTAAATTAACTTCCTAGCAATTATCAAATTATTAAGGAGGAGTTTTCTGAGCGCTCATACATCGTTGCCCAGTGACACTTGTCACAATTAGAATTGGATGAAGGAAAGCATTAATTACTCGATGAAAAGTCAATTCATCATCTTCAAATGATGATGTCGGGCAATCATAATGATGAACATTTATGAGTAAACAAAAAAAAAATGTCATGGTTAAATTCCATGTTACTACCCACACACATGATTACTATATTATTAAAACAACCCGCCATTCATACATATACTTTAAACTTAAGAAAGAATTCTTCGAAATTTTAGAAATGACATGCGTGTTTTATCATAATATTTGATTTTATGATTTAAATTTATGGTTCGGTTTTCCAAGAATGTAAAAAACAAAACAAAGCAGATGGATCGATAAAAATTCAAATTTATAATTTTTAATGTAGATTTTGCCATCAATCATTTTTTTTATAATTGAGATAATAACAGGACAATAAAATGTTTTTTTAACTTATGTAAATAAAAGTCATCGTGACTGTGCATATATATTTTCTACCTTCTCCTAAGCAATTGGACTGAATTCAAACAAACTTTCATTTCTATTTTTTAAGGCAAGAGAAAGGATACTGTCAACTTTTCAAAGCGCAAAAGATTATTTAAATATTTATTTAATTAGAAATTAATCGAAATTTTACTTTTTTGAGTGGTAACTTTGGAGCAAATTATCCTAAAAAAAATATTTTTATACCACCTTAAAATTCAAAATTCTTCCTTTTCAATTACGACAATTTCATTTCTGTGCAAGTTTTTCTTCAAATCTTTTTAAACTTCGAAAATAATTGAGTAAATGCAGATGGTTTTGAAATAAGAAAATTTATAGGACTTACTTTCAATTTACAATAAAATATTTTGTTATTACTATTATTATTGAAGAACAAAAGTATGCAGAGCTGTTGCCAAAAAACATTTGCAGAATTCCAGAAAAACGCTAATAGAAGTTCTTAAGTTAACAATTAATAATTTGCATCAAGAACAATGATTGATTTTGTTTATTTTCATATTTTTTATTAATGAAAATTTAATTAATTATCTTAAAATGTTCTTGAATCTTTCTTATACTTCATTATTTAAGGAAAAAAAAATTCTGTGTAATAAATATTAATAACTTATGGAAAAATTAACTTTTAAAAATCGTCTGATTCAGTTGATATTCTCATTTTTACAAAAAAATACTTCAAACGATAATAAAATCTCTTTGGAAAGCCTTTAAATATATAATTTATGCGAAAGTAATTTTTACGTTAAATGTATTAGAAATAAAAGCATTTTATTTCCAAGCAATATTAAGGTTAGCAATCAGCCTACATTTCTCATACAAGTGGAAAAATCAGATTATAATGAATTCTCTTTTAAAACGAACTTTTCTGAATATTTATGCCTAGCTCATTTTAAACTATTAATACTATTGCACGTTATTATTTAACTAAACTTTCAAGTTTGAAAAGATTCACTCACTTCTTGATGTACGAGAGTTCTGAAATTCTGCAAGTTTTGTACTTCTAATGACACTATAATGCTTTAACATTTCTAAATCGTTATATGTTGTTTAATTTATATCGTACCACTATGTCTTTTAATTTCATTAATTCAACAGTGATATGTTATGTGATAATGAATTTCAAAAAAAAAAAAAAAAAAAAAAAAAAAAAAAAAAAAAAA
>JAPMOR010089602.1:0-13177 GCA_026543865.1 Argiope aurantia | reverse complement strand
TAATGAAAGCAAATATGATAAGAAAATTAAACCACAGTGAAAGAAAACAAATAACTTTCAAGTAATAAAGTAAGTTCATTCTTAATAAAAAAAGAAAATTCTTTTTAATAAAAATTAAAATATATTATAAATGTGATAAAAACTTCAATTTGTTTAAAATATTTCTATATCTCATACTTTTACAGTCATCAAATTCATCAAATTAGGATGGGAATTAAAATCATGTTATTTTAATAGCCTTATATCCGATAAAAGGTATCCTGTATATTTGTATCTCAGATATACTTACTCTGTATATCTGAACCTTAGACTTAGACTCTGGCTAGAACAGGCGGAATAAGTCAGAATATAATAATTGCAAAATTATATGATCAAAACATACGATTGACGACGCAGAAATTTATGTAGAGTTTGATTAACATTAAAATATATATATAAAACAGTTGCCACAGATAATTCTTGAAAAAAAATAAGAAATTAAAATTCCTTTATTTGAAACTTTCATATAATTTTTAAACGCTTAAAGAAATGAAAGATGATATTAAAGATTCGATGCAGATTTTTAAGTGACATTTTTAGAACATTGGAATCGTATCTGGATTTAACACCGAAGAACGTCCAATTGTAGAAAGAGTACTTACTGAAATTTATAATCTATGAATAATTTCATAAATTGTTTTGCCCTTAGTTGAGAATGTAACAGATAAGGAATTGATTTTTCGGTATTTTGAAAAGACTTTAGAGACAGACAACCAAGCTAAGATAGTGAAGGTTAGAGCAGTTTCATTCAAAAAGGCGCTATAAAAAGGATTCTGTAAGATATATTATGAAAATATTTAGCTAATTTCAAAAAAAAAATTGCGTATCTTTTTTTTATGCATTTTATCTCAGGAGATATCATGACGACCTTTCCCGCCACTAAATATATGACGTAAATTTAACCTTCTAGCTAACTAGATTGAATATAAATAAAATGTAATTGTACCCTAGCGATAAATGTGTTAAATGCTAATACATAAAAAACAAACATCGTTTAATATATAAAAAAACACAGGTGCATAAACTAAAATACAAATGTACTAATATACTGAAGGTATAATTCAGTTATGTTTCAAGGAAATTAATAACATGGGTCCCATTCAAAATGTTGAGTTGACGTAATATATTCTGGAATTCAGCCCATTCGAATGCTTGTAATTCGAATTAGGTTGTAATTCGAATTTTTTTTTGATTAACATAATATGCAGCAATATCATCTGTAATTCAAATAGGTTTTGGCGAAACTGATATCAAAAGTAAAATTTTTTATTCATGTTTGAATTTTTTTTCGGTTAAATAAATCCATGCTCTATACCTATCGTATTTTATTTATTTTTTGACACTTGACAGCGAGTTTAATAATAAAAATAATAATTTGAAAAATAACCTGCGGAGGTGATCACCCCAAAGCTTTCTCGAACATTCTCTAATAAACTTGTCATTAATGAGAACACCTTCAATTGTATTGGCGTACAATGGTTACGAAATATTTACCTTTGGCGTAAATTTCGCTTTTTTACTGAATCTATCGTGTCATCATTGGCGAGTTATATGGCGATTAATACCTGGCATGCAGTTAATAACATGACAAAATAGAATCTGAATTTTTGATGAGTTTTTTCCAATCGACTGAAACAAAAATTTGTTAAATAGCTGCACTTTTAGTCACAAAATCCCATAACAAATTTAATATATTTAACTCATTGCGTTTTTGAATTACCGCGTTTATGTATTTGTGAAAGTTCAGACCGACAGACAGTCAACCCTTGATTGGATTTGACCCAAGATATGATAGTTGTCTACATTCTAGATGTTAAAAATGTAAGACGAATTTTATTCATCTAGTTCTCCTCTCTTGGTAGTTATTCATGTTATATTTGAACAGCCGGACAGCCAAACTTCCTCTGAACGAATTTTGCTCAAAATTTGATAGAAATCTACAAATTTGATGTAAAGACCGTATACCAAATTACATGAGTCTAGCTCAAAGTGTTTTTGAATTGTCTTTGTCACAGACAGACAGAAACTTAGACGAGCAGTTTCTAAAAATGTGTTTTTCGAACTCATAGAGCTCTAAAACGTAAAGATTCATCAAAATCTTCGGTTCGAATTTTTTGTTGATTACTATACTTCGTCTTTACTACGTATACGAAAAATTAATAAATAAAAAAAATACGAATTTTATTTCTAAAATAAGTTTTAGACGTTAATTTTCCAACTTATTGAGAAGTATTATACAATTTCTATTGTATCTAAAATACTGTACACTCATTCTATATAGTAATTATAATATAATATAGTAATTATTGTATACTATTTATTAAAATTATTTTAAATTGTTATTACTATTATAACTATTAATTAAGATTTCTTAATGTTTATTTATTTGTTATTTGTCAAAATTCTTTCACATTAAAAATATCTTTACTTCCATTTTTTAATTTCTGTTTCTTCTTACTGTTTTCATTTATAAATATATTATCTTTTTCTAAATTCGAACTTATAAATAAATTGAATTTGATTGTGATCCCGTCCGTCAGCTTTGAATTAGCAACCTGTTGTGTACTTTGCATCTTATTTTCGCAACCTGTATACAAACTTAAGAAATCTTTCTACAATCATTTCATTAGCTACAGTGGCTCAAAAAATTGAGAGTACACCTTAGTTTTACTTGATAAATCCGACTTTCAAGATAAATAACACATTACTGGGAAGTGCAAACATGTTTTTATTTTTACACATAACAAATGGTTTAATTTAGAGTAAAAATAAAGAAAAAATCAACGGAAAACTTCTAAAGTGAAAAGTTTCAGAAGCATTTTAAATAAACATACGCAGAATTTTGACTCAAAAAATTGAGAATACACCCATGAAATTCTTCTAATATCTCGCATAGAAAGAACGTGTCAGTATTTAGTTGCATGTATTTTGGCTTTTATAATGGCCTCTAAACGTCGTGGTACCAACTCGAGCAATTTTTGGTGGTATCTGAAGATATTTTACCCCATTCTTCTTGCATCACTTGTTTTAAATGGGTTTTGTTTCTAATTTTGTGTTTTTTAGACCACTTTTTCGACTATGTCCCACGAATATTCAATGGCATTGATGTCGGGGTACTGTGGTGGTGTGTAACTGCTGTTTACAATGAAAAAGACACCATATTTTGACGTTACGTTCATTCTGTTTCGGATCGTTGTCCTACTGGAAAATGAAATTTCCATCTAAACCCAAATTTTCCCAATTTTTTAAGTTTCTAAACCCAAAATTGCGAAGTACATCCAAGTAAACCATTTCGTTTATTATACCATCTATGAAAATTGAATTTCCTTCTCCGGAGGAAGAAGCCATGCAACCTTAAACCGTGACGGAGTCACCATCATGTTTTACTGTGGAACGTAAATTTTTTTTGGATCCAAAGCAGTATTAGGCTTTTTCCATACCGTATGATGGCTGTCACTGCCAAAAATGTTGAGTTTTCTTTCAGTACTAAATATAGCTTTCTTCCAAAGGGTATTGGTCTTCAATTGAGGAGTTTTTGCAAACTTCAAATGCGTTTTCTGAATTTGCAGCTGATGAACGGTTTCTCTCTAACAATCGACTTTTATATCCAGCTTGTCTAATGGCACTTCGCACAGTTTCAGCACTTACACTTCTGCTTATGATTTGAAAAGTTTCTGTAGCAAGTTGGATGAACCATATACTTCGTAGCAATCTAAAGCAAAGTGTTAAAATTTTGGGTTTAGATGGAAATTCCATTTTCCAGCAAGACAACGATTCCAAACAGAATGCACGTAACGTCAAAATATGGTGTCTTTTTCATTGTAAATAGAGGTTACACACACCACCACAGTACCCCGACATTAGTACCATTCAATATTCATGGGCCATACTCGAAAAAGGGGTTCAAAAACACAAAATTAGAAACAAAACCCATTTAAAACAAGTGGTAATAAGAATGTGGTAAAATATTTTCAGATGCCACCAAAAATTAGTCGAATCGGTACCATGACGTTTAGAGGCCCTTATAGGTGCAACTTAATAGTGACACTTTGTTTCTATGCGGGATATTGCAAAAATTCCATTGGTGTATTCTCAATTTTTTGAGATAAAAATCTGTATATGTTTATTTAAAATGCTTCTAAAACTTTTGAATTAAAAATTTTTTCTTTGATTTTTCTTTATTTTTACTTTAAATTAAACCATTTGTTATGTTTAAAAATAAAAACATGTTTGCACTTCCCAGTAATATGTTATTTATATTGAAAGTCGGATTTATCAAGTAAAACTAAAGTGTACTCTCAATTTTTTGAGCCACTGTATAAAAAAATAATAATCGCCTTTAGTTAGGCCTAAAAAAACAAAGCACATACTAAATTATTCAGAATGATCAATAAAAGCTTAAAATTTTCGAAGTAAGCTTTACTATTAATCATAGATTAGGTGGAGTTAAAATTCCGATTCAGCTGCAGGGAAGTCATTAAGAACCCTTCTGCTGAATCTAATAATGCAGTCAAGATTGCGAAATGACTAGTCACCATTCATTTATATGACGCGAATACACCCATTAACATCTGCTATTTTTCAGCTTTAAAACTGTTCCAAGCGATACTGCTAAGATCTAAATTTGCAAAAAAAAAAAGTCTTTGAATAATTTTTTTAATCGTCTTTCGGTTAAAGAAAAAAAGAAACATTTTAATGCGTCTGTTGTTTTAGTTTGTTTGCTTTATTTTGAATAGTTTGAATAATCAGTTGGAAAAAATATTTTTCAACCAATGGAAGTGGTTTCGCCAAACTTTTCTCGCATCTACTCTTTTTTGTGTGTGTGTGTGTGACTATTTTAAGCCGAATTTGTGCAGTAGCTTCTGAGGGTAAAGACCCCTGAGCACCCGAGGTCAGAAGTCTGACTTCTAATTCAAATGAAGATAGCACACACACACTCGTTTGCGCAACCCCTTTTTAAGCGGCGGTCCCACGACCGGAGAAATCTTCAGACGGGCCACGCGTTCCCTTTTCGAGCCCTCTTGCGGTTTTCTGGGGTGCTTTGATGCCTATCTAGTTTACCGACAAATTGTTGATAAACTGGACAAACATCAAAACACCCCAGAAAACCGCAAAAGGGATCAAAAGGGGAACGCGTGTCCGCTTGAAGATTTCTCCGGTCGTGGGACCGCCGCTTTACAGGGGAGCTCATTCACGCACCTCAGATAGAATAACCATGCCCGAACCAGGACTCGAACCCGGACCGCCTAGATCACGAAGAAGACGCGCTACCCCTAGGCCAAGACGTCGGGTGCATCTATTCTAACAAAGTTATTATCCCAGAAAATAACTTGTTTGGCAATGGATTGCAATGGTTACGAAATATTAACCTTTGGCAAAAATGTAGCATTTTTTCTGAATCTATCGTGTGATTTTTGGCGAATTTTTTGACGATTAATCCCTGGCTTGCGGTTAATAGTATCCGAAAATCGAATTTGTGTTTAAGATGCATTTTTTAAAATTCATGTATTTTTGAAATAAATTCTAACACAAAACTACACTTGTAGCTACAAAACTCCATATCAAATTTGATATATTTAAGTCATTGCATTTTTGAGCTATCGCATTTACGTGTTTCTGATTGGTTATAATTTTGATAAGTGGCTAAACTATAGATGTTAAATCTGTGTACTGAATTTTATATCTGTAGCTCTCTTAACTTTGTAGCTATGCTAATATATCTTTGAGCAGCCAGACTTCCTCTGAACTGATTTTGCTTAAAATTTGACCGAAATTTAAAAATTTGGCGTAAATGCTATATATCACATTTTATTCCTATAACTCAAAGCGTTTTGAGTTATCTTTGTCACGGACAGAAAGAAGGGTATTTTTCAAAAATGTGTTTTTCGAACTCAGTGTGGTCTAAAATTTGGAGATTCGTCAAAATTTCGAGTTCCCCTTTTTCGACGATTGCCAAACTTTCTTTATACTACATACACGAGAAAATAAAGAGTAGACAGATCGGGAGAATCTAATGCACAAAAATGAAAAATGCATTTTAGGAAAACATCTGATTCTATGACCGTCTGGATGAAATAAACGAGTTACCGAAATTTTTTGTTACTGCCTTTAGGTTAATTTTAAACACATTCATTAAAAAAAAAAAAAGAAATGCTGTTCAAATATAACTGCAATAGTTTGCAGATGTGCCTAGCGAAAAGTTTTTATTACAATTTAACATGATATTGTTTATAGAAGTGCATGCTATCTGTAAATTACGACATGCATCATTAAATATCATGGAAAATACTTTATGAGACGGATCATTGAACCTAAAGTTACCAAATCTAGCAGGTAATTACTTTTTGGACCATAGAGACTCACTACAAATTGGTTTTCCAAAATTTTAATTTGATTTTAAATTGAAATTTTAACATAATTCTTCAATAAGCTCGGAACATATTATTACCTAAAAAACCATTTTTAAAATTATAAAATTCATAAAATAAACTTTTTAGCAAAATCAATTTTATTTTTATATAATTTTTACTTCCTCGTATGAGAAGTATAAAGAAAGTGTGATAATCGTCAAAAAATTCGAATTCGAGATTTTGACGAATCTCCACATTTTAGAACTCCCTTAGTTCGAAAAACTCATTCTTGGAAAATATTTTTCTGTGACAAAAATAGCTCAAAAATGCTTTTAGCTAGACGGATGAAGTTTGGTATATGATCTTTATACTAAATGTGTAGATTTATATCAAATTTTGAACAAAATCATTCAAATTTTGGGTTTTAATAGGTTGGGAATAAAATAGAAATACAAATTCACTTTTATTAGAGAGCGTGCGAGAAAATTTTGGAGAAAACACTCCCGATGGTTTTTCTCTAACATTAATATATTTTTTAGAATATTTGTAAATACATTTTACATAATATTTTTCATTGTCTTAATTACTGCTTTTATGTACATATGCATGTTTTTATGCATCACGACGATATCAAGTACTGCTTATTATATAAATGTCATCTGTACTATTAAGAATAAATCTCGACTAATAATTACGATGTGTATGTATGCATTCGTGTTGGTTCATTACAGATCAAACTGTTTGACTGACATCTTTCAAATTTGGTATACGTATATACTTTACAGTGGGAAAGTCTGCACCTTGGAGCCTTTTTTTTCTTGAAATTTTAATTAATTTAAATTTATGTGGAATTTTGGCGCTTAAATTAATCTATAAATTAATTAAACTTAATTTAATTTTAAGCGAAAAAATTACTTTTTGGATTTTTTTTTCACTGCAATTTTCAAAAATATAACAGAACAAAATTATATTCTTCATCTTAAAATTCAAAAATAAATTATTCAAAGTTTTTGCGGTATGATTTTATTACAATATTTAATGAAATTTTAAAAAAAATTAATTTAAACATATTTTACAAAAATATATTTTATTTTTGAAATGAAATCATTTTTATTGTTGTTCTAACATTATTGCATCCTAATTTATTTTTTTTCATTGTTGGTAATCAAGAATGAAAATTCAGTTTATTTTTTCCATGTTGAATAGATTTCAGTGCGAAATATGCTTTTAATAAAATTTTTGAAATTGTCTTTTATTTACATTTAAGGTTTAACTTCAGAACTAAGTAATTCTGAAAAAAAAAAAAACTTTTATACGTGTCCATTTTTAAACACTGCTACTTTTTTCTGGGATATAATCAGACGCTTAAAGATAATGGACAAAAAATTAGAGAAGTGCATAGCAACATGAACAGAAAGGTATCAGTTTTCTAAAATAGTATCAAAATTTTGAAGTTAAAAATATTTTACTGAGGAAGCTACTAAGATCAAATTACACAAAATATTTAATTGAAATTTTTTAACAACCATTAATTTTGGCAAACCAAATGATCTCCAAAAGCGGCTAATTTTAAAAATAAAGGAAAGATAGATAAATCAAGACTGAAAAAATACAGTGTTGCTTTCAGACTAGAGGCTCAAATTTCCTCTAAAATATTTTTTCTCATCACATGCAGCTGAGTGGTAAAATCAAGACTCCCCTACGTGATCTTTCTGTGATGTTCACCGCACAGCCTTTGGGGAGCTAGAAGTATCTCTTTAATTGCAAAAATATGCAGTGACCTCTGCTAATCGTTTATCGGTTAAACAAATAATTCACGTGGAAGATGCAATCGAAATGTTTTATGTGGACCAAATATTCAATTTCCGCGTATTAAGGAATACATTTTTTAAGCCATCAGAGATAGTGCAATGAAAGAAAGCTTAAAAGAATTTACGAACTAAATTTATAAAAAGTCATTTATTAAATCGTTTTCATTAGTAACTCTTTTTTCAAAAGGAAATATTTTTCTCGTTGCTAGGCATACATATTTTCATAGTTCTTGCCGTCTTCGGCGACCAGCTGGTCGCTGGCCGAAATAATAGCATTAATTTAGTCAGGTTCGTCATCTTTGATGAATTACGTCATATCACATCAAATGAGATTACTGTTTTAAATTATACTGGCACTAAAAACATAGAGCATCTTGAATCCTTAATTCTGCACTCAAATTAGTGAAATCCATCTAGTTATTGTGGCTGGGCCAAAGTTTCATTTTGCGATATCGCGTTTTAATGGAAAGCGTTAACTCCAAGTATCAGACTTTCCTGAGTCTGAAAAACACTTTTTTGGGAATTACTTCTGTCTGTCTCTTCATCTGCTTGTGAACACAACACAAAAACTTCTTGTTCTAGACGATTGAATGTGATCTTTACATTAAATACGTAGATTATCAAATTTTGAATGAAATCCTTTTGCTAAAAGTTTGAGAGCAAGATAATATGTGATAAATACAAAACATAAAGAACTAGATAGATAAAATTTTGAACAAGATATTAACACCTTAAGTGTAAATTTGTGTCAGATTTTCAGTCCAATCCATCAAATTATTTGCTGGCTGTCGACCGTACATTTTTTGATAACTCAAAAACGAAATAGCTTAGATAAATTTGGTATGTAATATTATTTGAAATGAAATTCAGTATGTGATCTAATTACTACATTTGTATTTCTGCATCAAATTTTTAATTTCAGCGCACAGGTTTTTTTTTTTTTTTTAAGTACAAAATTCTCGAGTACAAAAATAAGAAATAAAAAACTAAGCACTCATGATGCTGCTTTTCCCAAAACCTACAATTTCTATTCTGGGTGTAGGAGAAACACTTTTATTAAAAAATATGCAAAAGATTTACGGGATCTTTCCCGTTGGTTGCATGCCGCATCATGTAATTTATTTATAGTATGACCTATCTATATCAGTAAAAACTCGTTAAAACAAAATTACTTTAACTTATTTTCTTTATTTTAATATCTGCAGTTTTGTTCTAATCGAGTATCTCACTTAAAATCCAGAGATTAGTATGACCCCGAGTATACACGTGGTGACTGATCACTGGGACATTAAGGCTAATTACCCTCTTTTAAAATTACACCTCAAACTGTTTTGAATTATAATAATGACGGGACGAAAAACCTACGAGTAACAAACTTTCTACTTTCTCGTATACGTCTACGAAAAGAAAACGTTGTAATTTTCATAAAAATTCCACTCATAGATTTTAACGAATCCCCTGTCTATAGACTTCTACTAGATTTTGGAAGTCTGTCTGGCTGTTCGATTACAAGTGAACTCGATAACTACAGAATGTACAATGCTAGATAAGTAAAGTTTGGTATCTAAAATATCGATTCTTATAAAAGTTTGAAACAAATCTATCAAAAGGTTGACTGTCTGTCGATCTGTATTTTGTATGCATGTAAACGCGAAAACTCACAAACGTTATGACTTAAACCAATGAAATCCAGTATTAATAGTGTGACTACAGCTGTAGTTTCGTGTCAAACAATCCATTGGGGGAAAAAAGCGACTAAAATATATATTCGCCTTATAAATTCAGTAAAACTAATCGCTCCAAAGATGTATGTTTCATTACTATTATTCTCCAATGTTATGAAAAGCATTCACAGCTTTATCCAATGTCCACAATTTTATACCACAATTTCGGGAAGATCACTCAAACTTGTTAGTAAATGTCCTAATGAGCATTTTTAAGCTTAGAAAAGGAAGTATTTGAAGAAACAATTCTTGTTTAAAGATAAAATTTTATAACTTATTATAATATTATTATAATAAATTTTAATATCAAAATCTAATTTCTGGAAAATAAAGATTATTTTTGTTTAAATAATATAATTGATTTGGAATATAAAAATTCAGAACAATTTAACTGATGATGGCTCATTGCTTGGCATTCCCTACACTTTACGATTCGCTTTGTTTCCATAATGGCAATTTTTATGGGGTTTTTTTTAACGTGCATTATAGAAATTGGAATGATGTGGCTCCAAAAACTAATATATGATCATTTATTTATTCAAAACTAGCAGTACCCGCACAGCATTGCCCGTGGCATAACATCTAAGAGGAAAAATTAGCTTTAGACATAAATCTAGCCTCCACCCGATATGACATGGGAATGTCATGCGAGATCAAAAAGATATTTAGAAATCATCAAAAATAACTACAAAACAATTTTTTTATAGCACATATTCAGAAATACTAAGGGCTAAGCTTTGACATATAGTCATTTGGCGCCTTGCGAGATAGGCAATTTTTCGGTGGCGCTTTGTTTGGGGTTACATAGCCGCCATTTTTTTCATGTTATTGTATGCTATTGTATTTCGATCTTTCCTGTTCGTTTCCCTTGATTTTTTCTTGCTGCACATACTTCTTCTGCTTACTTTCATTATTTGCGATTAAATTTTTTCGCATGCATTTCATTTTCTTGCATTTATTAACTTTTTTTCTATATTTCCGTTAATTTGCTTCAGCGTTCCTCGGAACCTTTAGATTGGAAACGCTATTGCTGCCGTTCGCGCCACATTCAGCCATTTCGCTAAAATTTAATGATAAACTTTTTGGGTGAAAATGACTGTATATCAGTGCTGTTCCGTATTTAGACTGTTAAAATGGTTTCAATTTTCCCTTGTAAACAACATATGTCTTTTGATTCATCTTTCCATTTTAAAGCTGGGCTAAGCTTTGATATACAGTCATTTTGGGCCTTGCGAGGTTGGCAATTTTTCAAACAAGTGATCAATAGAGACCGATACCTAATATATATATATATATCAATTTTGCATCTGACATCACGATGTTTACTCGTCACTCGTTCTGCGAAACATTAGTCTCTATGAGTCATTTTTTTGTAACATTTTATTTTACACTTTATGCGAGGTGCTTATTAAGCAAGGCTTGATAGCAATTCTATATTACTATTGATTCTATTTTACTATTGATTCAAGCATGGTTATTTTTCCATTAGCATTTCATTTGATTTTAAAATTCCTGATAAAATTCTTCTTCTGTCATAGAGGTTTTGTGAAAAACACACGAGGTTGTATAACTAATACTTACAAAAGTGTAAATAATGCAGCAAAATTTCTTTAGTATAGTATTGAAGGGAAAAGGCCCAATCGAAGTATTGCCTACTTGAATCAAAAGAGTAAAAGTGTTATTTTAATGTAATTTCCTAATCATTTTATTGAGTTTCCAATTTCAGAAAATATTAATAAAATTAAACAGGTTTAAATTTTCATAATATCTGGAAATTGCATCTTCGATATAAACGATAAAGAAAGAAAGTCGCTCAAAACGTTCTGCAAGTCAGACACTCTCTCTCTCTCAAAAAAAAAAAAAAAAAAAAAAAAAAAAAAAAAAACCTTCTAAATAATTTTTTCTATTCATGGTCAATAATTCCACCGGAAATTGGAGATGAAGGGAGGGGTTTTAGTGGCAAAAGATTTACTGAATGTATTTAGTCTTAATATAAAACATTTTATATACTAAGTTTTGAAGGAGAAGAAAAAAAAGTATAAAAGTTAGATTTTAAAAAATATTGTTTTCAAAATTCTGTTCATCAGTTCCACTCTTCAAAATCCTCATTGAAAATGTCACCAGAAAAACCGTCTTTTGCATTCAGAAATTACTTCATTTCCGGAAGTGTTGCCAATTTTTGCAGTAATAGGTTGTAAACATATGCTTCACGCCTTCAGCATTTCCCTTAGTTATCCTGTTTCTTAGAGGAAGTATGGGGGGGGGGGGTAATGTTTGATCGCCTTTGCGTTTTCTTATTTATTTATTTTACTAAATTTTCTCTCCAGAATCGAATTTGAAGTAAAAGGTGCATCCGTTTTTTTTAAATACCTTTTTGATTTTGTTACCTCTTAATAAATTTTTCGCATTACACTTGATACGATGATTGTGTTGTACACATTCCAAACTTTTTAAAATCGATCTCCTTCTAGTCGATGAATAGTTCCGACCCTTTTGTACTTTTTTTCTGACATAATTTCTCTTACTATTAGCACTTTTTAAATTCTCAATTGTCTTGCTTTTGATACATTCATAATATATGACTCCCCCCCCCCAAAAAAAAAACTGGTACCGGTTTTGGTTTTACCTTCGCAGAATATATGAAGAAAATCGGTCTTTGAAAATCAGTTAAAGCTGGCTTTTTGCATCAAAATATGCAAAATGAATACAGATTTTTGTTTTATTTTCGGTTCTGCTGATTAAAAGTTCCTGCGATTTAATAAAATTATCGGCTATGAAGATACATCTTAAGTTTTTGGAATTATCGTTGCATGATCCAGGTATAACTTCTAAAAATTGCCAAGTTGGGCCTGGCTCCTTTTTAGCACAAAATGCCCAACAACACCGTTACGATTTCTACACGATGTTGGCCGGCATTCAGACTGACGGGCAACATTGTAGAGAAAATAGAGACTTTCTATTTGTTATATTCTATTGAAGAGCGTTTCCACTTTCTTGTATCAATCAGTGTTCTGTTTTAAAGTCGGTAAATAACAATATCGGCTTCTAAAACCGATGAAATTCTTCAACTGGTTGTTATTAATGAAGAGAGATTGAAATTAAGATTGTGAATTTTATCTGTACACTTTTATACCGGAATCAACAAAGATTCTAATTAATATACAAAAAATAAAATTTTGAAGAAAATTACGAAGATTAATTTTTTAATTAAAAGATACAAGGAAATTACTAGATATAATTTTTCGGAATTTCG
>JAPMOR010089599.1:0-14936 GCA_026543865.1 Argiope aurantia | reverse complement strand
TGTGTATATATTCGACGGACATATTTACATTAGTAATTCGACACACATTACCTCAAAGTCTTTACACTTTTCAAAATGAAACAAAATTAATGATTCAATTCAATTTATGATTTACATGTATTTAATCATTAGGTTCTACAAACTTCCAATAATTTAATTAAATTTAAACCATAAAAAATTCAACTAATCCTCTCCTATTATAAAACGCTATAGAATTAAGTAATAAGAGAGACACAAATGAATGAATTACAATCCGATTTCCTGTTGAACATAACTCTAAATGCAGAAAGGTTGTAAGTGGAAAAAAAAATTATCTTATTAACGCATCAAATGCATGTCCTCGGATACTTCGACAGGCTAAAAATATTTTTTTGAATTATTGTATCTAAAGTGTGATACTTTAATATGTAGAAAGCATGTAATCGCTCTGTTATTTTTTAACAACTTAAAATAGTGCATGGAGGAGATACTAGCGTGAACCTTGCTGCTGTTAACGTAAACATATTTTTTGCGATATCTCTGATTGCTTGTATTTAGCACTTATAATATTAACCCATTTGTTGCCTTAAATAACTGCATGTTGGAACGAAGTATTTTATTACCTATACAATTATCCTTTAAGAAAATCGATGGTTTAACAAATATAACAGACAATATAATCGCAATATGTAACTGCAAATATATTCACTTACAAACAGGAAATGAATTTTCAGAGCATTTAATTGATGGCATTTATCAAAGAATCACCCATTAAATGTTTTATTTTTGAAATTAAATTATGATTCCAAAGGAGTACTAGTATAACAATTCTCAAATACAATCATCTATGAAATTTAGTTTTTTGATGATCTCAATTTTTAATTCTTTTGAATTTAATAATGTGAAAGAAGCAATTAAATTGCCAGTACTGTTCTATATTTTAACTTTTAAGGAAAATATTCAATTTGAAACCATATTTACTAAAGTGCTACTCAAAGCCTTTTTGTTGAAACTAGTCTTGAAATCCATGTCTCGTCCAAAATTTTATAGCATGCTAAATCTTAAACAACAGACTACATTTTACCATATTACAGGTTTTCAATGAAAATATCCCAATTAATCTTGATATTTGTTACCAGAATTGTAGTTCAAATTTGTAAGTTCTATAATATTCATATCATTTCAGAATAATTCAAGACTGTTTTTAGAGAAAAAAAAAATGCCTCAGGTTTGAGGGCGTATTCCAAATCATACTACTTATATAGTCATTTTTAAAAATATGAATTACAGAAAGATGAAACATTCTTTTATAACACGAATTTCTACGAAAAATCGCTTTTCTCTTTTTTCAGTGTATTAAAAATATGATAACCGCGACTACCGCTAACTTAACATTTCTGTTTTTTATCCTTATTTATCATTCTTACGATTACATCTGGGAATATTGAATTGGATGGAACAAAACAATCAATAATGTGATTAAAGCCTAGACAGATTAATTCAACAAGGTAGATGAAATATCAGAACTGAAACTATAAGAAAAGGTAAAAAGATTTATAGCTCTTTATTTGTACTCCCATACGGAAAATATTAAACATGATAAGGTTATAAATAAGATGGCAAAATGTAAAATCACTTTTGAATTCAAATTTAATAATCTAGAAATAGATTATAATACTTACAAAATAAAAAATATATATATAATGATTTTCTTTTCATATTATAGGGGAAAATCTTTATTATATGTGAGAACAAAATGTATTATTAAGATGAAAATATTATTAGGTAAAATATTTATGAAACGCATATTAAAATAAATTTCTTATATTGCAGAATTCTTGCTATAAATTTGTTAGATTATTTTTAATTCGAATATTTGAACAAATATAATTTTTTACTTCTGTTTTTTACTTGATAGCAATTTAACAATTATTTCGAAAATTAATTCTAGATTATTTTCAAAATATAAAAGTACTGATATTTAATGACTTTTTGCAAATTAATTTACAAAGCAAATCAGGATACATTGAAAATACAGTGAAACCCGTAACAATTTAACTATGAATAATGTTCAATGTATTTAGCTGCTCTAAAAATAAGATTTTCCTCCTTATCCTTTCCGCATACAATACCTTCCGCATGAAAAATTCAGAGAAAGAGAATGTTTTCGGAAGTTAATTCTGAGGTTTACAGTTAAGCGAGTCGAAAATGATTTTAATCAAATAATTAGAAAATTTGCCTTTTTGATCATATTAAATTAGAATTTCACATCAGTATGATTCAATTTTGAAGCCATCTCATTATTACAAATTAAATATGCGTGCCTCTTACAATATTCTTCGAATTTATTATAAAGCTGGATTGAATAATTTTTCCTTAATCTGTGATCAATGCTACCTGACTCCCAACTGTTCCGTGAAGTGATGTGTATAAATATCTGGGACTGTTGAAATCATTTGAAAAATATTATGGAATTAAAATATTATTTTATTTGACACTTGAATAGTTCAGTCCTTTTTCCGCAATCCGTATCATATTCGGAAGCCGGTATAAATATTGCATAATACTCCATTTCATTAGAAAATGTTAATTATTCAAGTATTAAAGTAAAGTGTTCTCTATTTTTGTAAATTATTAAATTATGTTCCTTATTAAGGGAATTAGATATTAATTCGTAGAACAAATATCTCATTAATTATATACTTCAGCCCAGCTTGTGTGTGTTGAATTAAATAGCAAATCTGAGGAAATTTTAAAATACATTTTTCTTGATAATAATAATAAAAAAAACCAGAATAAATAAATTTTCACTATTATTATATTTCAAAAATATATTCTTTTGAATTGCATATTCAATTAAGATACGTATTTATGAATATTTTATCAATGATGAATTTATGTTTTCAGAGGTTACCGTAAAGACCAATTTTGCAAGCGCTGTACATACAAAACCTGTTGCACTTTTTTTCGCTTTGTGAATAGAGAAAATTTAGCAAAATGCGTTGTTACATAGCATTTTACTTTACAACTGTAAATTAATAATAAGATTTTAAAAATGGAAAGCAAAGTATATAAACTGATTTAATAAATATTCAAAAAATTAATAATCAAATTAGAAATTATGCTTTAAATTTGATATCAATTAGTTTTTTTAAATTTTATAATTATTGCGTTTTATTAATATAATTGAAAGTATGATTTAAAATTAGCATTTCTAGCTGCCACTGATTTGAAATTTAATTATTCAAATTCACAAATGAACGAAAGGATTCATTCCTGAAGTCATATAATCAGTGTAGTATTAACTACACTGATTATTAAGTACAAATATTCTATTAATATTTTAAAATACGTTTTCAAAAACATCAGATAATGTTCAAATAACAATATAAAATAATTTTGATTGCTTTCTCTTATCATTGTTGTGCTTTCTCTTATCATATTGATATTATCAATTTTTACCACTCTATTTGTCTATGACAATAATCATTGTTATATTGACATTATCAATTTTACTACTCTATTTGTCTATGACAATAAATTTAATTAATTTATTATAATTTTTATAATAAATGTAATTACGAATATATATAATTAACATAAAATTATCTTATAATATATGATAGATTTCTAAATGTCTCTTAGTGTTTAATGCTTTTATTAATCAGTTATGCGCATTTCAAAAAGATTATAATCAGTTTCCTTTCATGTTACGTATTTGTTTATTATATTATATGAAATTAACTAAATAATTTAGAAAAAAGCATTCAGAGACAAAATATTTTAATTACACAGTAACATTCGTTTATCAGATATATACATTTCTTTTCCATTAATAAATTAAGAAGAGATTGCTTTCCACTTTTTTAGATCAGAATACTTTTAACTTTTACTTATCTGATTTATGAAGAGTAATAGAAAAGTTATCGCCGTATCTTCCATTTATTTCTCTTAGGAATAAATAGGAATACAAGTTTGCATTCAATATGAAATGATGCCGGGTTTTTTTTACTGTATAACAAAGAGTCTTTTTCATTCAGAATATGAAAAAAAAATATCCATTTATTTTTTTCAAAAGTTTTATATAAATTATCATTTTTTTACAAAAAAAAAAATTATTCATCGATCCTTAAGCTGTATAAGATACAAAGAATGCATCATTCCTTTTATCATTTTTTTTATTAAAAAGAAAAAGAATCTACCATTAAGATATAAAAGTGTATATAAAAAAAATCGTTCGTTTGGCGTGGAAGTCACTTTCCCATCAATAAATTACTAAGAAAAGATAACTTTTCGCCAAACTTTAATCAGAAATTTCTATGTATCAAAAACAAGATGCATTTCGCATTTCTCCCCTTATCGCTCGTCTGATATTCCCAATTCCGAACAAATAGCGAATATGTAAAGATCACTTTTTCCGAAATCAATCAGATCATACTCGGCATTACTAGAGTGCTTGTTTTCGATATTTCCTTCTTCTCTATCATTACGTCACTCAACCGTCGAATTTTTCTCTCCCCCTCTCCATGCCGCTGCATTCCTTCAGCCATACCGACCCTTTTAAAATCTCCTCTCTCTTCGCTGAAAGCTAGTGGGGAAAAAATATGAAGAATAAAAATAAAGAATAGTAGTAATATTAAAAAAGGTAGTATAAGGAATAAAAAATATAAAGAAAGAAGTAAGACTTTTCATCACTCATCACCAGACGTCACCAAAATACGTCCGAGTCGCTCATTCTTAGAAGGTTTTCCTTCCTTTTTTTCCCTTCCTTACTTTTGTCCCCTTCCTCTTAGCCATCATTTATTTCCAAGTGCATGCCGCACAGAGCTTTCTATTTTTTCCCCTATTTTTCTCTTTCTTTCTAAAATGCAGGCAAAAGAATGTGGGATTTATTTTTATTTTGTTTTTATTTGAAGGGTGAGGTTTGTGGAGCCTTATTCCATCACTGCTTCTCTGAGATCAAACCGCGAGTGAATCTTGGATTGGTAGGGGTTGTGAAATCGTGGATTTATTTTTAAAATTCGGAAATATCCCAGAAGAGGATCATATGACAAATGAGCTCACCTTGAAGACTTCAGTGGTTTCTTATTTTCTATTTTATGTCTTGAAACAGACAATATTTATCTAATGCAATGTATACATTTGTATTACAATTTTAATTATTGATCATACTAATGTTTTTGTCTTAGACGTATAGTGAATTACAAATGAACAAACAATCGAAAAGATTAATTCAAACTTATCCTTTTTATAGTTGTATTATATCGTAATGAAGCTTCTAAAATGTGAATTGAATTGTGAAACAGATAAGTCCATTTTTTGTTTCAAATTAGTGGGTAAGATATAACTCTATTTGATCATTTTCGAAACTAATTATTCTGATTCATACAAATTAATACGAATATATAATTGATATCAATATCATCATCCATTTCTGGAAATAATAAAACAGAGTAATTTCATCTCAAAAATGTGTAGTGGTTGCGTTTTCAGTTCCATTTTGTCTAATACATCCTGCCATGGGAGAACATTTCATGATAAAAACATGAAGCGAGACATTTTTTTTTGAACAAAGCGATCGTCAAGTATTTAGATAGCACTTGAATAGGAATCTGACTGAGCTATATTAATGAAGATTGGTTCATTCTTGAAAAATTTCAAAAGAAATTGGGCCATTTTCCGGTTTTAAATTAAGAAATAATAAAGAAAGAAACAGCATTCAATCCTATAGCACAACAAATTGCTTCCTCTAAGGTAGAAAGTCCTAAAAAAATTGAAGACAGCCTTGACTACAAAAAAAATAAAGTCTTCGATGCAGCATCTCTTCTATTCATAAAATTAGTAATACAAAATGAAAAACTTAATTTAAAATTATTTACAGATTCAGAAATTTTACAAAAATAAATGACTTTGAAAGTTTCAATAGGAAAAATTCAGATTGACTTAAAGTATCAAAATAGGTAAGGGAACAATTAAAAAAAGTAATACTCAAAAATCTTTAAAGTACTGGGTTCTGAAATGTTTGTAAAAAATCACAATGAAACAAGAAAATATATATTTAATTTCATCCTTTTTGAAAATACATTTTGAAACATAAGCAAGATATTCAATGATAAGAATGCCTACTTTAATAATAAAATGATTTTTCATGTAATTTTAATTTTATAAATACACTTCCTACATTCTCTGAATTCAATATGCTGCAAAACAAAAATGATTTTAATATTAAATTTTTGAAAATTCGAAATTAAAGTCAATAATTTTTCTTTATCGAAAACACTATAAATTTTTAAATGAAAGTGACAGTGAAATTAAATTACTAAAATGATCTATTTTAAAATGTGCTGTCTGAAACTTCAACATGTTAAGGCTTATATATATAAAATTTCATTAAACTGTATCTATTTTTTTTAAATCACATTTAATTTTTATCCACATATAGTAAAAATTTTATTCTTCATAATTATATTTAAATATATATTTGTACATTAAATCATATAAATATCAAAATTTTAAATTTCTCAGTCTTAATTATTATTTTATCTGCCGAATCTAATTTATTTTTTCGCATTTTTTAATCACTGTAAATTTAAAAAAAAAGAAAGCATTAGAAGCTTGGCAGATCTTTTTTTCTGTAGAATTTGCATTAAAACTTTCATGCAGATTCTGTAACTTAAAACGCAAGTATTTTTTTTCTTTATTTTTTTTATTTACCCTAACTTATATATTTATAATTTTATGTAGAAATGCAGAAGGCTTTTTCTGATTTACCATTTTTAAATCCTTTGTTTATTGAAATTTTCCCTAACTATCCAATTAAATGGAATATTGCCTATGATTTAAGAAGATGTATTGAAAAAAAAACAGTAAAAGATATTTCATAAAAGTTCAATACTCTATAATCAATTGATTTACACTTACCAACAAGTTCCTATTGCGTATATTTTAACTAACAAATTCAGTACCCAACTCTCTTTTGAAAATATTCTCAGATTTGAATGTGGTATTTTTTTCCATGAATATATCCATTACATAATCCAGGATCTTCAAAATTGACATCAATACAAAAAGTTAAGTATCACATTATGTTTTTTTTATATATACGTTAGTCATTAACCAGTTTAATATTCAAAGAGTTTTTTTATGATTCCAATGAAGATTTACATTTGGTACTTTACAGAAGCATTTGCAATCTACAGAATTGAGAAAGTGTTTAAAAGTCTAAAAGTCGAAGACACAAATATTATTTAATAAAATGCCTGAAGCTTTCTGGTGTCCTCGTCAGGGCAATTTGAAACATTTATTACTTATTGAACAATTACTTTATTAATTGATGAACTATTTTTCAATAGAAATAACAAAGGGGACATGCTTCTAGAATTCTAGCATACGAGAAGAATATGAGAGAAATAAATTCAGCGTTGAATAAGTGTTCTTCTACCCTCTGCCTCTACCAAACAATTTCAAATCATGAACAAAATGTGTTTTCATGAAATCTAATCTATAAAATTTCTTGGAGAAACAAAGTATGTACAAATATTGAATAAATACAGAGAAGAGAAAAGTCTGAAATAAATCCAAATATGAAATCTTCGTCAAGAAAAAAAATTACTTTTATTCTTTACATTGCGACCAAGATAAAAAAAATACTTATCTATTAAACCATGCAAACCAATTAGTTCGTTTATAAATAAACTAAATGGCTGTTTTATTCCGACCGATTATAATAATACAAATGCATAGAACTTGCAATTATACTTCTCTGGCAGGTCGAAGTTGTTACGATACATGTGTTTTGTTTCCCATAAAAGTTCATTTAACGAGAACCAACTTATTGACTTTTATCTCGCTAGTTTTTTTTTTAAGAAAAACAAAAACAGGCTTTAAGATAAAACAATTAAAGCAGTGAAACAACGGAATAAATAAAGGAAAAACTCCTAAAAAAATATCAAACTGAAGATTTACCGAAAAAAAGGATAAATCGTTCACTTCCCGTTTTAATGTCATCCTTCCGAGTTTTTTTTATATTTCTTTTTATACCTCCTGCATATTATTAAAACTACTTTATTTGAAGTTGTATCTTACGTAAAATAAAATCAAAGACTGTTTATCATTTAAAAGTTGGATTTTTCCTAAGATTAGAAAAATAATCATTTTCATCGTAAAGCATATTAACAAACTACTCAAGTATCTTAATAAAAAAGGATAAGAAAAATTGAAATTTTTTGCTTTGAGAGAGAATGTTTCAGTTACCACTGTCTCAAAAAAAATTCTGGTAAGGCAATATTAACATTTATTTAACTATTAATCTGAAATGAAATTTTTGAAACTACATTTCGTGCTTGCTCTTTTGAGATAGATTTGTATGACCCACAAATCTAAAATTCGCAAGATTGTGAAATTAAGAATTTTACTTGTGCAGTGATACGCTAAAATTACGAAATGATACTGACGAAGTTCACATAAATCGAATTAATTTGCAATCATTTAAACTGCTCAGTCAATAATAAGGCATTCTATTTTCCTTTTTCTTTTTGAATGATTTTAATTAAGTGGAATTTTTAAATCATAGAATTCAATTAGAATACTTCTAAACAAAATTAAATATAGTATAGTTTTAGAAATACTTATTTGGTTACAATGATATACAGAGATGCACTTGAAAGAAAACTTCGATGTCGTTCAATCGATAACTTAAAAAGGATTAAGAAGAACAGGCAAACACTTATTTAAATTCAGCAATTTTTTTTTTTTCTTAAAAACTGCATTTCGCATACCTTTAATAATATTGGGTTGTTCGGAAAGTAATTTCGTTTTTTCCCGACAGAGGATTTAATTGTATTTTTTGCAACCAACTTCACATTTAAGTCGTATAATTTTTATATGCTTTGAGAGCTCATATAGCAAGGCTTGTGTGTGAAAAATTCCAATTAATTTTACGCAGTCGTTTTTGGTTGGTGCCCTTTTAAATATGGAGAGTGATAAGCAGCATTTTCGACATATCTTACTGTTTTAATGCAGAAAGGGTAAAAATGCTGTTCAAGCCAGAAAGAAATGGATCGATGTGTATGGAGAAGGTGTATTGACAGTACGTCAGTGCCAGAACTGGTTTGCTAAATTTTTTAGACGGTAAAACCTTCACCTCAAATGAGGAGGTTAAAAACCACCTCGATCAATTTTTTGGCTGCAAAGACCAAAAATTTTATGAGCGTGGAATTATGCTACTACCAGAAAGATGGCAAAAGATGTTGGACCAGAACGGCTAATATATAATTTAATAAAGTATTTGTTTATTATACGAAAACTGTCTTTCATCTCCACAACAAAAAAAAAATGAAATTACTTTCCGAACAACCCAATAGTATAGTCTCGAATGTTATTCTGATTCTATTTTTTTTCTGCATTAGTCCTCATAACTCATTTACGAATATATGAATTCAAAATAGATAATTTTTTTTCTGAATTAAATAAAACATAAAAGTTGGCAGGAATTTCAACAAGCATAGTTCTTCACTAAGAAAAGTAAATCTTTAATATCACATAAAATTATATAGATTTATAGTTTTAACTACTATGAACGTTAACTGTCATTATTGGCTTGTTATCTGTCAGAATTTCAAATTTACAGAATTCATCACATCTAAATGGCTCTTTATTATATTTCGATTATTAAAATATTTCGTAATTTCCAAGTCCATGCATTCATTTTTTTAAGCTTGAAGATTAAACTTTCAAAATATATTGATTGTGGTACAGACTTTCTTATCTCGATCAAAGTCAGAGGCAAGTAAAATGTCATACCATAAATCAAGCTTCTTTAATCTGGTCGATGTGGATGTCAGAAGAATGAATTTATTACTTGCTTATTAGCTTTGCCATATGAGCATAGCTCAGAAATATGAAGTTCTTTTTCACTAGCCGACATGAAACTACATATTTATTATACATAGCGTTATATAAAATTGAAATATTATGAAAGTAATGAATGTAATTTTTGGCGAAATCAGCAAGGAATTTGGAATCCCAAGGTTTAAAATTAGTGTATCTTTAAACATGATTCATTACTTCCCCGGATAAATTTCTCAAAAAATAATGCTTGCGTTAAAGTTTGAAATAGCATAAATAAAATAATATTTTAAATAGATGCTATTATAGACTCAGATTATATTTTATGAATCAATGATAATTTATCACAATTTATTTAATCGATTTATTAAAATGCTGAGGTGTTTTATCGGTTATATATGTCCTTTATATATAGTTGAATACATATTCTAAATCATTGTGTGATTAAAAATTCGATTCGAAAACTAATATATCAGTCTTTTTTTATAAACGAATTGCACTTAACGTTTAATCACTTCCTTGAATACTTCAAATGCAGTGGCACAATCCTGCTAAGACAGAAGACGAGAATAGGCAACTAATTTAATTTGGAAGGTGTGAGGTTAGAAAGATTCCATAGAGTGCTCTGTGAATGAGATTTTTTTTTCTATCGTTGAAAGGAAAGGACGTTTACTTTCATCTTCGTTGGGATTCGATATCCCATTCTCCCGTAATCTGATAGTTAGTAGTTCGAAAGAAAGTGTATATCCTAAAATAATTGTGTAAGCAAATACGTATCGAACCATTGTTGAATATTAAATGTTACAAATAGAATGGGATTTGAAAGTCATATATAAAAACAGTTTTTTAAGAAGCTTCGATACTAGTAGAAAGGCTCAATAAAATAATACCAAAGAAAGAATTCATAAAAATTTAATCTTTTTAATGTCTTTATACTCAATGATATTATATGAATAAAAGTGAAGAGAACCACATCGAACCGATCAGCAATTGAGCAAACCGATCAACTTTATTGAGTTAAGTATTTCGTTCGGATACGAATTAAACCTTCTCTTAAATTGGAATAGAATAAAAAAATTTTTATTTCAACTATATTAGGTACCCAAATAATGTCCGGAACTGCAAATCAATGATCAGAATGGTTTTAGTAATATATGATGTTTAAATATGTTTAGAGAAAATTTTGCCTTTGTTCTCAACACCACCATAATAAACAAAAGGGATGATAAATAATAAAGAATTAAAAAAATGAAATTTAATAAATCCTTTCTATAAGTGATTTTTGTATTAACAAACTATCTAACAGGTTTCAGCAAACGTGATACACAAAAAACCACCAAGATTAAAATAAGAGATAAAAAAGCATTGAAAATAAAAGTCGGTAAATATAACACAAAATGCATTCTATGCCTGTCAGTTATGTGATACTGTTCTTTCTAATCCTGAACATCGCCATAATAAACAAAATGGATGATAAATAATCAAAAAATATAAAATGAGATTTAATCATTTTTCCTTTCTTGAAATAATGTTGTATTGGAAAAATATCTAATAGATTACAGCAGAAGTCTGTAAATATAACACAAAATGTATTCTATGCCTGTTACTTATGTGTAATACATATATACAAAAATCCTTATTGAAATGTACATTTTCTTAATATATCATAAATTATTGAAAGTCCCTATTCTGATTTAAATTCAGCAATGCTGTCACCCATCTGTGGTAGTACAAGAAATATATCATATTCGATCCATTTTAATATTTGATATCGAATAGATACATCCACGATTCCTTTACAATTGCTATAAAATAAAGAACAAAAAAGTAAAACGAAAGAGAGAAGGAACCAAATATCAATTTTAAAGGAAACTCCCGCTTTCCCCGATAGCAGAAGAACAAAGTCAAGAATCGGAATTGTACCTTGGACGCCATATATCAGGATTTAGGATTTTACGAGACGGTCTTAAATTACTCTGGACGGCATATTTTTTTCCTTTCCTTCAGTGCTCCCGCCCTCCAGCCTCCAATATGTGAAGAAAAGAGAAAAGCGGGGGATGTATTTTGAAAGCCTTTGTGGTTGCCTGGTTGTTGTTGATACTCTCGCGCTATAAATCCCACCAGAAATTGGACAGCTCTTCCGTTGAAATTGAACAACACTTGGCGTCATGAAAGCCGCTAGTGCTTTTCCCCCTAGATGGCCAGTGGGAACTACTTCGTAAATCTATTGAAGTACTGAGTATTAGAGTATATATTGGCTGACAATTGGGAATATCAGTTTATCTAAAGAAATCAATTCATTCGCGTTTCGAGAGAAGGATTCGATTCACTTTGTATATGCTAAAATGGATTTTAAAATACCTCTTTAAAAAATGTTTCTTTTTGTTATATGCGTTTACAAATATCTCATTAATATTAAAACTCTATTATTACGAAAAAATATATATGTGATATTTAAAAAAAATAATTAATTCGAAATCTTATGTAACAGATATTCGATATTTACTCTTTTCCTTACAGTGCTGATCGTTATGCTTATGATAGATGTGGTATCAATAAAAAAATAATATAAACATTTTCCTACTTAATAATTATTGTAATTAAATTATAATGAATTTTAAAATGGGAACACTTTTTCAAACAGGGTAAGTCTGAAATTATGTTTAATGCTGGATAATTAAATATCCCATAAATTTATTTTGTGATGCTTGTAGCTTATATCCCTGAAATATCACAGTTTTTCTTTTATGTTGATGTATTTTTTTCAGCACGAATGATGCCTAAAAATATTTGAAATCATGCCCAATTGATAATTTCTGCTTATAAAGTATCTCATTGCTTTAAATACAAGATCGGATCTTTTTATCTAATTCCAATCGTTTAATTTATGTTTTAATTATTTTGATTAATGTGAAATTATTTACTGTATTCATCATTTTAATTATTTTTATTTATACTTAATCTAAATTTGAGCTTCATAACTAAGATTTAAAAATATTTTATATTTTTTTGCATGTTTTACTTACCACTTTAAATAATTAAAAGAAATTTTAATTATCTTACATATAAGAAGTAATTAATACATAATATCACGACAAAATCGCTGTTAATTGCATAATTTTCTCTCAAATTCTTCTACAAATTTTAATCTGTTAAAGCTCTACGATTCAAAATAGCTGTTTTCTAATACTATTTTATACATTTTTATAACTGTTGTCTGTATTTATTTTCTATGTTTTTAAAAGCCCCCTATGTCACTAGTACTACTAAAGGGTGTGCCAATATTTACGCAAGATTGGAATTTTCTACCTTTCATGCAGAAAAGTATTGGCAACTCTATTAAAAAAACATTTCACAACTGATAGTTTAGGATTAGGATTAGAACAATGTGCATAGAACAACGCGTTTTCATTGTTGAACAATATTTCAAAATTAATGAAAGCAGTAGTCCAAAAATTTGAGAATTGGCCTCCTAGATCGTGTTATTTAACGCCATTGGATTTCTTTTTATAGGGTTATTTAAAGTCAAATTCCTATGCCAACAAGCACACTTGCATTAAAAGAGCAGATTTAACGTTGCATCATCGAAATTCATCCACATTTATACAAAAAGGCCCATAGATTTGTCAAAAAAGTGCGTATGTGGCAGCAAAGCTATGGAGGCCATTTCCTTTGTGTATTATTCCCTACATATCCCTAGCATGAATACTTTACGATTCAATAAAATATAAAAATTTCAATGAAAAAACTGCCATTTTTATTTAATTCAAATGGCTTTAACACATTGCTCTATGATGTAATGCTCTATTTTTACTAATTATAAGCTATCAGCTGCCAAATGGCTTTTTAATAGCATTGCCAACACTTTACTGTACGAATGGTAGCAAATTCAAATCTTTAGTTAATTTTGGGACACACTTTATAAATGGTAATGCGAATATAACTTTACCTAGTAATCAATATCAAAGCATTTTGCATAAATCTATCATCTTTAATTGATTTACGGTTATTTATCAAACGGGTATTTTGTAAAATATAAATGACACGTTTCTTTTTTCCATGACTTTTTAAAGTTTCATTTATGTATTTAAATTTCAGAATGCCGCTCACTCGATTTCCATTACTTACATAACTGTTTATTGCTTCCTTTGGCGCATCCTGTCTAATCAATGCTTCTTTCTACAAATAGGTAGAATAGAAAACATATTGACAAAACGAGTGTGACCTCACCCAATTAAGGTGTACCTGGATCTCGAATATGTGAACAAATGGGAAGACATTCTAATGAGCATTTCGTCAATGGCTGAAGCACAATGATCTCTTTTCGAATAGCTTGTCTGTTTATCTATACTTTCTACATAAAAGCAGAATCCAATTAGGAGCTATTCCGGACTAATCTGAATGAAAAGGAGCTGCTATTGCGTATATGCGACGATCCGTTGTTAGGTTGCCTTTGCACAAAGATGAGCATTGAATGCCCCGCATGGTAAGGCCGGCTTTCAGGTTTATAAAATGCTTAAATGGAAATCGTTAGAAGTTCATTGGAGCTGATTATGTTCGAATGGGACTGACTAAAGAAAATGACTTTCTTATAGGTATTGCTTAAATTACATCAACAGTACTTCAAATGGTTTATAAGCAAGAAGAGTTTGTGAAATATCTTTTATGCCACGTTTCTTAGTTACCTTTGTTATTACTTATTTTTAAGCTGTTTAAAAAGTTTTTATGCATAATAAATGTTTGAATAATCACTTTATTTTTTAAACAATTTTATTTGGCTTAGCTTGTTTGTAAATATAAAGTCTTGCGACAGACTTTATATTCACGTCCTGATCTAGAAGAGTTTTATCATTGTTGGTGAATGAATCTAACTTCTATTTGCATTCATAATACTGTCATAATATATTTATGTATAATAGTCACTTAACCGCTTGATTTTAATTAAGCTTTTCTTCCATAAAAGTAGCAAATTTTATATATATATATATATATACAATGATTAATAACGAAATATATTAGGAAGTAGAATATAAAAGCTTTAAATTGTTATTATTATATTCAAAAGTAGAAAACTATATTTTTATCAGTAATTTAAATTTATATTAATATCA
>JAPMOR010089591.1:33418-73799 GCA_026543865.1 Argiope aurantia | reverse complement strand
ATTATTCTGTTTTATTTTGAAAGATTCTTTTGTTTGACGCTTTGAGCAATCTCTTTCCATCAATGAACATTTCTTTTGCTCTGATGCTGGAAGTCCATTTTTTTAGTGTGCTTACAAAATCGATCACTTTGTCCTACACTTGTATCGCCAAGATTTTCTTGGTATAATTGTACTTAAACTATGAACTTTAATTCAAAAAACATTTCCCTTAATAAATTTTATAAAATATATTGATTTATTTTATTGAAAAAAATAAAAATAACAACACTCCTGTAAATCTACAAATGTTCAATTAAAAAAGATGAATCAAATGAAAACAAAAGAAACATTTATTTTGTTCTATCTGAAAATCTTTTTCTATTTCAAACTCTTGAGTGAAATTTATTTACACAAAAAATTTTCAGATTCGAAAGTAATTTGGCAGAATATTTATGTTTTATCTGCCTTGTTATTCGGCTTCCGTTACTTTTATGTCCTAGTGAAGTCTTTTACCATCTTTCATTCATATGCTATAGGATTTTCAGGTAGAAAATTGCCTGAATGGTTGTAAAAGTAATGAACATGCGCATACTACAATTAAGTTTTCCGAATCCATTAAGCTTGTTTCTTACTAAATCAAAACAATTTTCAGTCTTTTGATTACCAAGAAAGTTCTTGACAGCAATGACAAATGAGATCTAATTTTTTAGTCTACATCTTATTCATGGAATCCACGAAATGAAGATCGCTTATGGTTGTTCGATTTAGCCACTATTCCTATTTGAAATATTCTACATATTCCATTCACTTTTTTATATTATGAATGCAAGGTTATTTTGATCAGGAGGTCTCATGAAGCTGTTTATTTAACTTTATCTCTTGGTTTTATTAAATGTTGTTCCATCGCTTCAGATAGATTTTTCTTTTAAATACAGTGTTATTTTTATCAAGTTCATTTATTTTTGAAATTATGAATTGAGAAAATTAAAATTTGAGAATGGAATTTTTTTAATTACTTTTTTACTGTTTTAAAAATTTTGTCATTTAAAATATTATATCTTATTATATTTTATATTAATAATTCTGCTTTTTGTTTTATAATCCTATCTATTAAGAATATTCCTTACATATCATTATAATTTACTTATCTTTTTTTTAAGGTTTTTCATTTTTACCGTTTCAAAACTCAGATAAAGACGATGATAAAGAATCTATTTTGAATGAATCTCTTTAGTAAGAATCTATGCTCTTTTGTTTTTAAAATATTGTTGTAAAATATAATTCTATTAAATTACTTAAATAAAGCCTGACAATAATATTTGAAAATACAAATAGTTTATTAATTTTTAATCATTCAATCCTTAATAGCATAATATATAGTACAATTTTTTATGTATGCTACTAGAGATTTGTTCTACTTGTTTAATATCATATGATATTAAAAAATAATTAATATTATATTATATTAACATAAGATGTTATTAATATCGTATTTTATTAATTTAAGATATTAATACAAGTTATTAATATATGATGTTAATACACAATATTAATATCGTATCATATTAATATAAGATGTTAATACAAGGCATTAATATCATATTATATTAATATATGATGTCAGTACAAGATATTAATATATGATAATAAACAATATTCGCAATTTTGTATTAATATATGATGATAATACAAAATATTAATATCGTATGAATGTAAACAATATAGAAATACTGTATAACAATGTTGAATATTGAATAATATAATATTGCACAGTATTATACGGTATTGCGCAACAGACTGTACCCTAGGATATCTAACTGAATTTATTAAATGTGTATCAATGGTTTTCATCTATGAATATCGTATTTTAGTTCATCATGTGATGGTTTTGTATATAAAGTATCGAACAAGAAGCCAGCATCAAAGCTTAACATCTTCAGAACTTCTGGTAAAGGAGTATTCAGCAGGTAAATATTTATCACATTTATTTTCAATCATTTAACTAAAAATTAAGTAATAAAATGCGTCCTTTTTTATATTTTTAGGCAGTTTGCTGAATATCTCGTAAATGAAACAATGAGATCAAAGATTTTGAACGATCATCAGTTTTATCTGCAATCAGACATCTCCCCACATGAAAGTTACGTCCCAACAATATTAATGAATTCACCTCACCGGTAAGATTCAGTATTTACCAGATTAAATATAGTAGTATTCCGGAGTTATATGATAATAGTAGGAGGTCCATAAAAATACGCTAATTGAGATATATGTAATTAACTATACGTATAAATCAGGGTTATTTTATATAATGGACTCATTAAGCTATATCTCAAGGATAACATTAACCTAAAGGTATTTAATAAATTATTATACTGATTTGTATTTTTATTTAATTTTAAAAATATATTTTAATTTGTATTGTTAATATGAAAAAAAAAACGATTAGGGATTTTATTTGCCTGTGATGTACCGAGATTAATCAACTCTAGGGACAAAACGTCACTTTTTCTCCTCCTGTCATCATCGTTTGTTTAGCAAATATAAACAGCGCCTGGAACAAACATTATCGTTTTTTTTTCTTATCTTGTTTCACATTAAAGCATTTTATAAAGCACACTAATGTGTCGTCTTCGTGGTGCCTCCTAAGACTAGAATCCACGGTATTTATACCCCCTCCCCTTGCTCTTTGCGCCACTGCTGTTAGTTAGCCATTGATTTTGCAATGTTTTATAAGTATGATGTCTTTTCACACATTTTTTTACCGAGCCTGTCAGTGAAAAAATATGCTTTGAATTGAAATTATCTATGTTATTAATGAAGTATGTAGCTGCACTTTATATCATAATTGTGCACCACATTTAGCACTTCTTCTTTAATCACCTTTTAGAAGAACTATATTAAAAAAATATTAAAAGTTGGCTATTTTAGGAATTTTTTTTCATAGACTCCCAGATTCCTAGTTAGTGATTTGACGGAGAACCAAATGACTGTAGCTGAGACAGCTCAAAATTCTTAAAGAATCCCTGATATAAATATAGGCGAATTTTAATTAATGAGAGGCTGCGAAAAATGCAGTTGGAATGAAAATATGCATGCTATTTTCTGTGAATACATTTAGAGCGTTATTAGTAGGTATCAAATTGCAATCGAACGTGTTTAGAAGATAAAAATCGCGGAAAACTGATTCTGAATCCAGAAAATATTGTTAAAATACACATCTGTGGGCAATGTAAAATGTGAAAAGCTCAATAGATGTTTAATTTAATCAATGAGCATTAATGATTATTTCTTTCGTCATGCCAAACTCATTTTTAAAATTCCTGTTTTAACCTTGAATGCACAGACACATTTAAAATGTTGTTAGTAGGTTAGGAATTACAATCGAAACTTTGCTTAAAGATTACCTCGCATGACGGGCAAAAGAAGGTGTTAAGGGAAAAAAAAAAAAAAAAAAAAACTCACTTAGTGAGCGATGTTTTACGAAACAAGGCGAAATCGTAACGCTATATTCGGAATCTTACCGTCAGTTTGTATTTGATACTTGTTTTTTAATATCAAACTAAAAATATACAATTCATTAAAACTTCAAAAACAAAGCTAGATATTTAAATAAGAATCAAAGTTTTATATTCTGTTACGGGAGAAAAGTATTCCAATGAACATGCGAATACAAATATAAGCATAGTTAGGCATTCCATTTTGAATTGCAGCAAAATGTAGATCAGGTAGCTACTTCAGTATAGCATAAATCTTCTAGTGAAATGAGCGAAATGCCGAAAGAATGGGAAACTGTTGCCTCATATACGGAGAAGCAGCACTTTAATAAGTTAAAGCTATGCGAGTTAAAATTGAAGCAGCTCCCGTATACGGCCTAATGGCGCCAGTTTTTCGCCAAGAAGTCGCCAATAATGCGTGTTTAGGATGTTGTTATTATTAACTGGAAGTTTTGAAGCCACGTTAGGCTTATTTCTAAGACTGACAAAATGCACTAGACTATAAGACAGGGGGTGGCGATGCCCCCCCCTTTTATTTTAAATAATTCAGATAAATGTTGTGATTATTGACTAATTTTTGAAGCCATGTTTAGGCTTAATCCTAGGACTGACAAAATACACGAGCGTAAGTCGGGGGGGGGGTATTGAAATATTTATGATAAAGATCCAAATGAAACGATTTATTTAATTATAAGTATAATGAAGCATGATGAAATGCTCACTTGCTTTTAAGCATAATGAAATGCTCAAAATTAATATTAAATGATGATGACGAAATTATTTTTTGCTCCGATTTTTAAAAATGATTTCTTAATTTTATGCTGAATATGTTCTCATGAAAACGTTGATATTTTTTCATTTTAAAAGCATAGTTTATAAAAGTTAATAGCTGTATATGTGAGCTGCTCCTTGTAAAAAAACATAAAAATACTGAATATGCTCTAAGGTTTAAGGTTACCATAAAGAATACATAAGCCGATGACGATAACCAGAAATTACCGTTTATCGCCAAATTTCTCGCCGATTTGGCGGAGGCCGTATACGGGAGCTGAGCCCTAAAATTCATTTAACATTAATGGTATGTCTCATTTTCACCCAACTATAAAGCGGAGCTGAAGGCGAAATCTTTAGGCACTTTTTTTGTAAAAAAAAAAAAGCATTCATTATAAATAATAAATTACATTATTAAAACTTTGTTTCAGAATTTTTCGGAATGGAGCATTTGTCTTATTTTCCATTAATCTTATGGGAAAAATTGCTTCCCTTAACGAGTGTTTCATATTATGAGTAAGATTCAGATGCGAATCATTCTTCCACTACAGCGAGGTTCTATTATATTCATCAATATAATTGGTTACTTCTAAAATGTGTAATCCAATCTCAATCGCCCCGAAACCTTTTGGCAGTTGTCATTATCTTTTTTTTTCTTATGTACCTGATTCACAATATCTACTTCTGTAATTGCAATTTGCTCACCCATTTGTACAAGCTAATAGATTGTTACTTGCTAATAGCAGCCCATTTGATGTCATTACCATCAATTTCTGGCTAAACTGACAGCTTATGTTGCTAGAGAAAGTTGTGTTTGCATGCACGAATATTTGTTTTTATTTCTGAATTTCCATTTATATAAAAAGGGACATAATCAAACGTAGCTGTAAGTTCATATGAGCATTAGTAATGTGAATCTGGGTGTTACTGTATTTTAGTTTGTTCCTTTAAAGTCTATCGCCTCTATAAAAATCGTTTTAACAATACTTTTATTTAACTTGATTTCTTTCAACTTTGTTATAGATTTTTCCCTCACTTTCAAGTGTTCAGGTGCAAGTTTTGTAATTTTATTCACAAGTGTGTGTTTAATGGCATTACATTATTTTATTATTTTCAGAACGCAATTGTCAATTGATATATTAATGTAATTAAGTTTTGATGCTCTATTGTGTATTTGAAAAACAATTGATCCTAAGATGCGATAATATTTGTAAATCAGGAATTAAGCATGAAGAAGTAGGGAATAACGAAATTAAAAAATTACTTTTTAGTACATTAATAAAGATATGTTTATTAAGACTTTTCTTGTAATTCTTTTGGGCCACGGTGGCCTGGTTGTAAGGTCACGGCTTCGGAACAGGTGGGTTTCGGGTTCGAGATCCGATTCCACCGAAGAACCGTCGTGTAAGGGGGTCTATTGCACGTTAAATCCGTTCTGACCAAACGTCCTCCCGCTGGTGTGGTGTGGTGTGGACAGGGGGTTGCTAGTTCAGGTGTCGTCTTCGTCATCTGACCGCGGTTCAAAATTACGAGGTCCGTCCCAAAAATAGCCCTTGTGTTGCTTCAAACGGGACGTTAATACAACTAAACTAAACTTGTAATTCTTTTGTATTTATATCTCATGATTCTGTTTTATGAAATATATCATAAACCAGAATAAACAAAACACAATTTCTACTAATATAAGCCAGGCATCATTCTGAAAGTGGAAACAAACTTTCTTTCAAGGTCTATGTCAATTAAATGAAATTTTAGCTCTCATTTCTCTCATTTACTAACAGTTGTTGAATTCTTTATTTTCAGTGTTTTATGAATTTCATAATTCCGCTTTGCCAAAATAAAGTATTTTTTCTGTAAAGTTCACAACACCTCATGCATATATATATGAGGTGTTGTGAACCACCTCATATATATATATATATATAATCTTTCTAGATGCAATTACCAAATGCACTTAAAGCTTCAAGATGATGATTTTATTTATTTATTCTCTCATTTTATAGTTTGAGTGAGAAAACGGTAATGTGTATCTTAGGATTTTTTTTTGTGACATTTTCAAATAATGAATGAAACTGAAGTACATAAATTTAAAAAAAAAAAGATATTTCTTCAGTAGTCAGTAAACATCGATGTAAACTCCACTAATAAAAGTTCTCAAACACGATCGTTAACGTGAATATGAATAAAAATCAAATCTTACTTGTTGAAACTTGCCGTCTTTTTTCTGTTCAAATATTTGTATCACACAAAGAAAAAAAATCCTATTCATCACGATAAACAGTGACATCTTTTCTCTCCAGCTTCAATCAAGCAAGATATTTATTGTAAAAAAAATTTGAAATTATTATTTGTAAAACTAGGATGAGTGATCTCCCCGAAACTTTCTCGCATACTCTGAATGCATTTGTTGGCGATCAATAATTATGAAAGAGTGCGATCTTTGGGGTTTAATTCAGAATACCGAATGGTTTATCTTTTTTCCCCATCTGATTTGAACCAAAATTGGACATAAAGTTGTAATTGTAGTCACAAAATCTCATATCAGTTTTTATACATTTAAGTGTTTATATTTTTGAGCTATAGCATTCACACATGCATGAGAAAATATAAAGCGACAGACCGTCCATCACTTGTCTGATTTGGTTCTAAATCTGATAAAATTAGAAGAATAGAATATTAATTTACAATATTAAATCTATATACCAAATTTTATTCATCCAGATCTGTTCGTTATATATTTGTCGCGTCAACATAATTGGGCAGCTGGACTGACAAATTTTCTTTAAATGAATTTTGTATCAAATTTGTTAGAAATCTATAAATTTGGTATACCAAATTTCATCTTTCTAACTCAAAGCGTTTTTGAGTTAGAAAGATGAAAATTGATTTGTATTCGCAGATAGAAAGGCATGATTTAGAATTCAAGGTTTTTCTGTTTTCTGATTTAAGATAGATTTGTCAAAAACTTGGGTTCGATTTTTTTTTTCACAATTACAGTACTTTCTCTTTGTATACTTCATACACAAGAAAATAAAATTCTCCCTGAAAGAAATTTCTAGCTAAACTAATTTTGAGGTTCAACTTCGGGATCAAATGCTGGCTAATTCAAATATTCAGCCCACTGAATGAACCATATGCAGTATACATCCTATATTAAGGAAATAACGGTCATGATATGCTGTAATTACATCATAAATTGTATCAGGATATAATAGAAGTATCATGAATCATTATACATTTCCAAATATCTATAGGCGTATCTTTGTAAAAAAAAGTTACATGTAAAATAGCATTGAAACAATACATATAAACAAAACAAATAATTATTTTAAAAGAAATTTTGATATACAATTGCTTCTATGCAGGTAGATATTTTTAGATGCTTTATCATAAAAAGTATTAATTTAGATTTCTTTTAACACTTAGGGTATATAACACTTAGGCTGCCCAATAGTATCCAATTACTATCAGTTCATCTGTTTATGGCATTTTAATATTATTATTGACCTTACATGGCTGCTCTTTAAACGCGTTTCTTTCATTGTTTACAAACTGAATGAATCTTATGCTCCGCTCTGTTCATTTGTAATCATCCATTCATGAACAAAATTCATCATGCGGTTTAGGACATTTAATATCGTAGCAGTTTAATGCATTTGGAGCCGCTAGCAACATTCACCGTATATCTACTTGCGAAATAACTTTGGCACTCTATAAAAGGTGAAGTGAAAACCTCCTTACTAAAATGGAACCACAGAATGCCGTTTTAAATTAATGATTCTTAATTAATTTAAGAATGATTAAATTGATGAATTACAGATACAGTGTTATTTATTTATTTTGAGATTTATTTCGTTGTATTGGGTTGTTCGGAAAGTAATTTTTGTGTGTGTGTGTGTGTGTGTGTGGAAATGAAAGACAGTTTTCGTATAATAAACAAATACTTTATTAAATTATATATTGGCCGTTCTGGTCCAACACCATCTTTCTGGTAGTAGCATCATTCCACGCTCATAAAAGTTTTGGTCTTTGCTGCCAAAAAACGGATCGAGGTGGTTTTTGACCTCCTCATTGGAGGTGAAGGTTTTACCGTCTAAAAAATTGAGCGAACCAGTTCTGGCACTGGCGTACTGTCAACACACCTTCTCCATACACATCGGTTCATTTCTTTCTGGCTTGAACAGCATTTTTACCCTTTCTGTAGTAAAACAGTAAGATATGTCGAAAAGGCTGCTTATCGCTCTCCATATTTAAAAGGGCACCAACCAAAAACTACTGCGTAGAATGAATTGGAATTTTTCACACACAAGCCTTGCTATATGAGCTCTCAAAGCATATAAAAATGATATGGCTTAAATGTAAAGTTGGGGTTAAATCCTCTGTCGGGAAAAAACGAAATTACTTTCCGAACAACCCAATATTTGTTTAAATACCAATTTAAAATAAGCAATTACTTCCTTTAAATTTTTTTTATATAAAGACATGTATTTTATGTGAGTAGTCTTTATGTAGTTTATTTGTAGTACTTTTTAGTTCTATGAATTGCCATGTTTTTTTAACCATTGCTGAATCTCTATAATTTAGGGAGTCTGTTTATTTCGCCTCGATCTTCAGTACTGTAAACATTGAAGATGAAAATTACCTGTCAGATTTTTATATCTGCAAAAATGTAAGTGCATCGTTATTTCTTGTGGAACAAATATTTTCCATTCTTATTTTTAATTTTAAATTATGAGCGAAAGCTTTGGACTGCTGATATATGAAGTGCACGCAATTTAAAATGTCCTATTTGAGGTTTATATACCTAATCAGCTTTAAGTTTTAAAATTTGACAGGTTTCTTAATGAAGTGCCGTGAAAGGCGTTTAGTTAAAAAAGATTATCAGCAGAAAAAATCATCACCGTTTTCTGACAAATCTTCACTATGTGAGCAAATTTTAGTATCCATTTTGTTTGCGTGCAACAAAAAGATTACCTAATAAAAAATGAAATAAATTTTTTTTTATCAGTTTCACACTTTTGGAAAATGTTTGCAATAGTCTACAAGATACAAGATCGCAGTTTACTGGTGGAACTTTCAAATCAGGATATTGATTCCGCATTAGAGGCTTTATCGAGTTTAGAGCTTTAAAAAATATTCGAAAAAATATAATCTTTGCAAGTGGGTTATAAAAAATGACCAAAAAAATTCGAAGAAACTGGATTTTGTGGACATTGCGTCAATGGTGGGAGATAATAGGATTTTAAACTTTGCTCGAGCCTTTGCAAAGTATGAGATCAACCGAATGGTAAAGGATATAAAAGTTTTCGGAAAATCGGGAAAATTGCCTCTATGAATTGACTCGTGAAACTTGATCAGAATTCAAAGACAGCATTTACCCCATTCCCGCGATATTTCTAGGAATGTTCCATGCATGATTATTGAACATGCTGTTTTGAGATTTCAAAGTTCTTGAATGTAACGGTTGAATATGAAATCGGACGCGAATGTCTTCCTGAATTCATTCTATAGATTAATTTTGTAATTGTAATAATGAGTAGCAAAAGGCAGTTTTTGCAACTAAATTTTTTAACTTGTGGTGAATAGCATATAAGCCAGTTAACAACTCTTCTACCCGAATGATCGTTTTGGTAAAATTGTTAAGTTACTGGACTGTTAACCAAAAGGTCCCAGGTTCTATCCTACGCGCATCCCATACCACCTCATTGGTGACCTCGGACGATGAATCTTCAACCTTTGTACAGCTGTTGTGGCGCCATCTACCCGCAACCAAAGGCGTCAGACTCACGTGACGCAGCAACCTAAAGTCGCCAGACACACTTGGCACATCAACACCCACACTCGCTCTCCATAACGCTTGGCTCTATTCAACCGGGTACCGGCCCATTAAGACAACAGCTAATATTACATCATCACTCAACATCCATATCGTTCGTCTCACCTCCGACTCACTGGAGGGAGAGTATGTGGTGAATAGTATATAAGCCAGTTAACAACTCTTCTACCCGAACGATCGTTTTGGTAAAATTGTTAAGTTACTGGACTTTTAACCAAAAGGTCCCAGGTTCTATCTTACGCGCATCGCTTACCGCCTCAAACTAAACATTCACACAGAAATAGGACAAGTTTTTCGATTGTTTTATGCATGAACACGTTTGTACTGTGTTGCTGTTTAATTATCGATTTGTTATCTGCTAGCGTATTCTTGATTTCTGCCGGTGCTGCTTTAGTTAATCCTTCGATTGTGTTTTGCTATCTGTGTTTCGAGTTTTCTTATGGTACTGAGTGCTGTTATCCATTACCTAACTTGCTGCGCCCCTCATCGCACACCCAACGAACGAATTTTTCCTAAACAATTCGCTTTCGAAATTTGTGTACGTGTTGGAATTTATTTCTTAAGTATTATGAGATAAAGCAGTATCTTCTTCATAAATAATATAATATAAATGTTGTTGAGAGTTTAGGAATCAATCAAAGAAATACTCAGTAAATGATAAATGTTATAGTTGATTTTTTAGAGTATAGATATAAATTGACATCTTCAGCTAGAACGAAATAAAATACGATATTGTCTGTCTTGAATTTGAATGAGGCAAGCGTGGGATATATAGCAGCAGTGGCTGCTTTTATTTGTCTTCTCGCTTGTTTATAGCATTTTTCAATTAAAAATAATACCTTTTGTATTATAGATAGTATTGGCCAATGATTCATTGGCAAAATAGAAAGAATTACTGTCTAGACGCCGTTAGACAGTTGAGAGGCAATTAATTATTTTATGAATGCCTCATCATATTACGTACTGGTTACCCGAAATTTGCCTTGCAACACTGAATACTACAATCTGATGCACATGCAGTCATTTACTTTTAAAATATGCAGCATAATATTATGTAATGATTTGAGAAAATAATATTTTATAAACTATTTTGGAATTGGTTTTTCCCTATTGCGTAACTGCATCCATTTTAGATACAGGCAGTAGCTTGGCTATTATAAGTGGCGCTAAGCAATAAAGAATTTTTCATTGTCTTCAGTCGCCTTTAATGGCTTAGCAAGGAGAAATGGCATTAAATTTTTCATCATCCCTCTCACTTCTGATTTTAAAAGTGGTGTAAGTGGATTATTGCTTTTTCTATTCACCTTGTAGATCGATGCGCGCTTCAGATACAAAAAAGAACGTCTGATGGAAATTTCCTGCTTTTCCTCCAAACGAAACACAAATGTGGACCAATTTCTTTTGCAATTGAATGAAAAGCAATTTACCCTCATCCCATATTCATATTAAATCAGATTCCTATTTTGGATGTATCTAAATACTCCAAGACCTCTGACCAAATTTTCTCTTCCTCATGCAGTAATTTTTGGCTCATGAACTTATTTTCATACCTCATTGGGATCAAATGCTAGAGAGGAATAAGAATCAGCACTTATAGCAAATAAATACCATTATTAAATTAATTAGTAATGTTTTTCTGCATAAGAACCATTTCCACCCCCACCCCATTCTTTGTATATCTTACTGCTACCATGTTTGCATTTTTTTTTAAATTGCCAATATAATGTATTTCTGTGCCGGCGTCCTGGCATAGGGGTAGCGCGTCTTCCCCGTGATCTGGGCTTCCCGGGTTCGAGTCCCGGTTCGGGCATGGTTGTCCTTCATTTGTTCTATCTGTGAGATGTGTGAATGTGCCCCCCTTTAAAAAGGGGCTGTGCAAGCGAATGTGATGCATGAGTAGCAAAATCGTACTCTTGGCCCTAGTTGGCGATACTAAAATAAGAGACGTTCCCTTTCGGCTTAAAATCGTTGATTTCAAATCAGCGGGCTTGCCCATGGCAAGTGCCATCAGAAACAACAACATGTATTTCTGTGTCATCCGTCTTTTACCGTGTAGTTAATTTGCTGTAACATATAACATTTCAATTCTGTTAATATGCCTTGAAATATTTTCGTACAGCATTCGCTTCTAGATTGCAGTGGAATCGAGAAACTGATTTCCTTGTCTCACAGCTCATTTTTTGTAAGGTTTTGTGTCCAACCTCCACCTGACATCCGAGCATTTACCTTAAGTTTAGCGAAAGGAAATTATTACGCTTTGCTTGAAAAATACTTTCCACCCATCTTACAAAGGTAAGTTTTATTGCATATATTTTTCAGAAAAGAAAATTTGATGAGATGCCGAACATGTAACTTCATTTCAGATTAATCGTGGAAGATGCCGTGGAGAGATTCAGTGCTAAAACGAAATTGCCATCTGATCATCTGCAGGTGGAATCTATTTTGAAATTTCATATAGCACCATCTTTAGTTCCTGAGGATCCGTGCTGCGAACCCGATTCACTCTCGAGTTATTCCGAAATTGCAGATTTTACTTACTGGATTGTTGCAAACCTGGTAAATTAACAAATTTAATGCATTGATTTTAAACAGAGAACTTTGTTTCATTTTATAAATATGTATTTTATTTATATTTTATCCAATAGAATCATTTCTGAAAATAGCTTCGGGGCAAGCAGTGGAGGATTTATAGCTAAATAGCTACCTATATCTCCTGGCAGATTAATTAAAAATATTATTGGCTTATTACCAAATAAATAAAGTTATGCACATTTTTTAAATTCAAATATATGAGAACACAATATGTGTTTGTATTTCACTTTCAAAATCATTATTAACTAAATTAAAGATAATTATTTACTTATTTATAGTATTACAGAATTGAAATGTTCCTTTATCTGGTAATGTTTGTATTTCACTTGACAGGTCATACATAACATTTTAATGTTATATTTGTTTGAAGCTTATTATTTTTTTATAATTATCAAATAATTATAATCAAAGAATTAGATTCGTTTATGGGTACTCAAAGAGGTCAATGATTTAGATGTATGAAGAATGATTATGTAGTTAAGATTATTTAAAATAACAAGAAATTATATTTTTAATACGATAGATATTACAGGATTACAGTAAAGCTAACAAATATATTTAAAAACTTATGAGTGAAATAACCCATTATGATATTTACTACCATATCATTGTTGAAAAGAATAAAATTTCATTTTATTACTTTTGTACTGTTTCTCGTTCGATTTTCTTATAATTAATAATTACTTTTGTAAGTTCAACAGGACCAGTGACAAATATATCGAATCTAGATTAATGGTGGTAAGTTTATTTCAAATTATGCCAATTATATGTTATTTTACAAAAAGAGACAATTATGGAACGGTAGAGAGCTTTAACGAGTATTCCTTTCTCTGCACTATTAGCAACCTTCTCTCCAAAATAGATTCTGCTTTAGCGATGGAGATTTAAGAATGGCTTTCGTATCGCCTTGGATAGGACATCTAGAGCCATATGATAGACAGTTTACCAGGTATGTGTTGAAATTATCTCCAAAATTAAATGTATTTCAATGAATTGTTATTCATTTGATATTTTTTCTTGCTGCCGAGAATTCTTCTATTCTACTAATAATAATTGAATTGTGTGTGTGTGTGTGCGTATTATATTGGGTTGTTCGGAAAGTAATTTCGTTTTTTTTTTTTTTTGAAATGAAAGACAGTTTTTGTATAATAAACAAATACTTTATTAAATTATATATTGGCCGTTCTGGTCCAACACCTTTTGCCATCTTTCTGGTAGTAGCATCATTCCACGCTCATAAAAGTTTTGGTCTTTGCTGCCAAAAAACGGATCGAGGTGGTTTTTGACCTCCTCATTGGAGGTGAAGGTTTTACCGTCTAAAAAATTGAGCGAACCAGTTCTGGCACTGGCGTACTGTCAACACACCTTCTCCATACACATCGGTCCATTTCTTTCTGGCTTGAACAGCATTTTTACCCTTTCTGTAGTAAAACAGTAAGATATGTTGAAAATGCTGCTTATCGCTCTCCATATTTAAAAGGGCACCAACCAAAAACTACTGCGTAGAATTAATTCATTGTGTAGCTGTTACAATTACTGCCTTCTCCTTTCTTCATAGGTGGCGCTACTATTGCCACCTATCAAGAGCCATGTTTTTCCATGATTCCTCATTCTTGTCTCTTGTGTTGTCCATGCTTGCCGTGTGAATTTGTTCTTCAATATGCTTGTGTTAAATGTTTGTGCCGTGGAACCTAACCGGCTAATAAAAAGTAGTTCCTGAAACTGAACTCATTCTTTCATCCATGGCATAACACCTAATAAAGAGTCTCGTCCCTCTACAATTGGAATTTTTCACACACAAGCCTTGCTATATGAGTTCTCAAAGCATATAAAAATGATACGGCTTAAATGTGAAGTTGGGTGCAAAAAAAAATACAATTAAATCCACTGTCGGGAAAAAACAAAATTACTTTCCGAACAATCCAATAGGAATTATAGAGTGGGGATGCGCAAATTCGCAGCACTTTTTTTTTTCTTTAAATACCGAACTAGGGTTTATACAAAAACAGTCTTTTTGAAAAATCGGTTTTCGAATTCAATATTTCCAAAAAACCGGTTTTTACCGGTTTTTGAATTTTTGCCAATAAACAAAACAGAATAGGAAAAAATATTTTATTTTATTTATATAAAATAACAAAAGAGCGAAATCAATGTCAAAGTCAAAATATTAAAAAAAAATTAAGGATTACATATACATATTACTTACATAAAATAACGAAAACTCAAACAAAAATTTCAAATTATATTTATATTATTTTCATTAATTTTAATTTCTCCTAAGAATAAAATATGCTCTGAATTGTGGCTAAGTATTGTTCTTATTTTGGATATAATATTGCCTGAAATTGAAAATACTCGTTCTCTAGCTATTGTGCTTAGTTTTATAGTTTTCAGGGTATCAAATAACAAATTTAAGTTTTTTGTTCTTTTATGCGTTGCCGCAAATCATGAAAATTCGGCTGTAAGTGTCTTTGGATCTGTAACTTTTTCTGCGGGGTCTTCAAGAAACTTATGAATTGATTTTTCTATGGCTTCTTTTAAAAAAGCATTACTCTGATGAGTAGTTTCTCGGATTTGCTTTTCATCAGAATCGGTTTCCACATAAGAATTTGGGAATATTCAAGACAATATCTTTCCAGATAACTTCATAATTTCGGTTTTTGAAACTAAAAAAAGTACACAAGACTTCTTCACTGAACTAGAAATGTTTTGTGGATTTTGCAACTACAGCAAAGGAGTTGGTAATTCTATTTGTCTTCTTTCTTGAATTCGTTCTTCTAAAGCATATAATAATTTCAATCATTTCAGCGTTTAAATTTTTTAGTTCAATTAACAGAAATTCAAATATACCTTCACTTGTTAATAAATTGGCATCTCATCGCTCTAAGCCTTCAGCTGCTAGACGAATCGGTCTCAATCGATAAAATTCAATTTTTTTGAAGGCGATGAATATCCAGACGTTCCGGAAAACCGGTTTTCTTAATTTAAAAACCGGTTTTCAAATGTGACAAATTTGCTTTAAAAAACAGGTTTTTTTTAACCGGGTTTGAAAAAACCTTAATACCGACTTAAATAAAAATTAAACTCGAATTATAGGATTCATTGGCAATGACTTTCGTAACAGCATTGAAATAATTTTTTTCATAATCGTAAAATTCTTGTAATCCTAGTGCCATCAAAAGCATAACTTGTAAAAAAAAGCCAAGTCTCGCAACTCAGTTCTTCTATCGTAAAAAGAGATGAGATCCATGTAATACCAAGTCTGTCAATTTATTCAGTCCCTACTTAAGGGTCCTTCTGTCTTAAGTTATTACGTAATTAGCTAACCTAACAACATCTTATAGTAACCATATCAATATAAAAAAACTTTTATGGTTTAAATAAATAGATTGACTTGGCCATCGCATGAAAACACAATGTATCTTTACATTAAATTAGATTACATTTACATATTATATTAAATTAGATTGTTTAGTGCGATTGCCAAGTCAATCTATTAACATTAATTAGCATTAACTGCCACTTTTTTGTTTAAATAAGTCTTTACCCAAATTTTCAGAGTTTTTATTAAAAAGCTCTTTCCAGTGCCACCAGTTCCACTCACAAAACAGCGTAAAACGTCAGCGTTATTATCAGTTGTGTCCATTTTAATTGTGATCATATCGAAGACTATTTTTTGATCGGCATTAAGTTTTGCGATCATACTTTGAAGATCAGTTTGCTCTTCTTCTACCAGATTCATTCCCTGAAAGTCACCCATTGTGTTTGCAGCTTCCACAGCTTCAAACTGAATTATTTCAAATTAAATATTGTTAAAAACCTGGAATTTTGCTTCCCAGTGCAAATAGTGTCCTCATAAGAAAGACCGTTTTACAGTAATCTGTATTGGATGCTGTCGGATGCCGAGCCAGTGGTGACAAACTTGGCGACCATTTGACGACTTGGCGACGAATTTGCCGACAAAATGGATAATGCTCGAAACTTCGAGAAATTTATCGATCCGTCCATTATTACACGCATATTTTAGTTTTTCCTTGATTTATACACTAAACACTAATTGTATTTTAAATATGAAGCTTCTATGCCTGTTAGAAGTGCCTTAGAGCTTTGATGATCGGTCAGTCAGTCAGTGACAAAATTCACAAGCTTTGACTAATTATAATACTTAAACTACTGGTTCAAATTTAATGAAATTTGAAATATACCGTGTTTATATAAAGCCTCCTTGGTTACTGAAAATTCAGGCTTCTAATTTTATCCACAACGAAGTAATAGTGGGTCAAAAATGGCCTGAACTGCTTCGAGAAAAGGATGGTACGGCCGTGCCGCTTGTTTTTGCCCGACTTGTCGGGGGCACTGCCGTGCCTCCAGATTTGTGACTAAATGTTGCATTATTTTATCAAATAATTGAATCGCATTTATTTTTCCATTGTTAATTCTATACATAACGAGATTTAATTTCTTTGATTTATCAGCTCCAGTATAGATTTTCACTTCCCTTGGGTAGATTCCATATATTTTTAAAAATATGTTTTCAACTTAAACTTTTTGTGTGAAGGAATTTTCATTTAAATTAAAAAGTCTCGCGTGATGATCAATTTTTTTTTAAACAACTTTAAATAGAAATTTTGTGATATGGATGGTTGTCATTTATTTTTCTTTCTTATTATAAATGTTTCGTTTCAATGTAATTCTGCGGCTGCTAAGAACTCAATTTTCTTTCTTAGATTTCATAAATCAGAATTATTAGAAAGAAATTTTTACTGCCTACGAAATTTTCTATGTAGACGATTTTAATGTTTAGTTCTTTTTTTTTTATTCATTTTTTTCAAATAATCGTAAATGATATCAAAATGATTCATAATCTTCAAATCATTCAAAAATCCTCAAATCTTCATTCAAAATGATTTATAATCTTCTATATCCGAATACGTAAATAAAATCTCAAAATATTTATAGAAAATACATTTCTTTTAAAAAACATAATGATTGTATATATACTATATATCTTTTTGAAAGTATTATGGCAATGTGCATTTACAAAAGATAAAAATTTCAAGTCCATATTAATGTGATTACCCAGCATATCTGTTCATAATACAATTGTTCCCTTTTATTCCAGATATTTTTGTTGTAGTTTGGTTTATATCGAATTAATCTTTGTTGCTGTTTTTATAGAAGTTAACTCCTCCCGCTGGTGTGGTGTGGAGAGGGAGATGCCAGCTCAGGTGTCGTCCTCGTCATCTGACCGCGGTTCAAAATTACGAGTTCCGTCCCAAACTAGCTCAAGTGTTGCTTCAATCGGAACGTTCATATAACTAAACTAAACTAAACTTATAGAAGTTAACAAATCAGACAATATATTCTAAACTGAGGTTTTAAAAACGGTATTAATATATCGTGTTACATCTTCCCAGTGACTGCTGTATCAACATGAAGAAAATTTTGTATGGTTTCGGTATTACAGATAATCTCTAGAATGTTCTTCACCTTTAATATTACTCATAATGTTTGTGATTTTATTCTCGTCTGTTGGGATCTAATTTTCTGACTTTGTGGGTGAAATCTTTCGTACTTGTTTATACTCCATTCTACACAAATGAGCCCAAAGGATGATTATTCCGTATTTGGTTTTGATCATTCCTCTAGATTATTTATATAAGGAATGCAATGAAACAAAAATGTGTAGAAATTTATAATCATCTTGTATTATGATGTTAACAAAAAATTATAGCAGTTGCATTACACTTATCTTCTCTTTTGGATACTAGATGGCGATACCTGATTAAGCCATCCCATATGTAATCCCATAATGCATTGCGATTGTAATGAGAATGAGATGGGATGCTGAACCGTGAAGCGCGCGCGCGCGAATGTCTTGTCTTTGTGTTTGTAATTGTTTAGTGTGTGAATGTGATTATTAAAGATATGTTTCCTACAACATTCGTCCTGTTGCTTCCTGCACAGATCATAATAATCTACATACCACCACAAAATTAATTTTAGTGCTAGCTGACAATATTTTCTCTTTGTTGTTATTTTAATGAAAATTAATCTTACGAGTATTTCTATTATTTTGCAGATTTGTGCCGGAGATAATTATGCCGCTGCCATATGGGCCAGCATTCACTAATGATGTTCTGGTAAATCTTTTCTTTTCCACGGAAATGATCAGCAGTAAATGCAGATCAGATCATAAAGGTGTGGATTTTTATTATTTAATGTGGATTTGCTTAGCTTAGTTATCGTAATATTTATATTTAATAATTTTAACTAAAATCATTTGTTTTCGCGATTTCATTTTTTATTTATTTAGACTTTTTAACTCTTTCGTGCATTTATATGCAAATTTGGAAAAAATATTGTGAAGATAATTTTTAGTTTCTTAAATGTTTTATATCCGTGCAAACAAATTTCAAAAAAGTATGTCATTAAGTTTCTCAGTCTTTTAAGAATGTTGAAAGAAATGTTAATTCGAAGAGTTAAGAATTCGTAGCGATTCAGTGTGAAAAATAATGGCTTTCATCTTTTAAATATATTCTTTAAATACTATAATTGTTATATCGAGATTAAATTGAAGAAAGTAAGCTGAAGAAATGCAAACTTTTTAAAATATTAAACATTATTAAATGAAAACTATGTTTACATTTTTTAAATCCTTTTTAAGTGAAATAAATAGTATTTTATATTATTTTTTTCGATATTAAAATATTTTCTGTTGATATAAACTTTGCATTTTTTTTCATTGAAAAATGATTTTTTATTGATTTTATATTGATTTATTTTTTTCCCTTGGCGCTCATTTTGGTCAAATGTATCGCACTGATGGCATGTACTGAACTGCAAAGAATATTTTCACACATAATAATAATAATATAATCATTAGTTACATTATTTAGTTTAAAAATCATGAGAAACACGCTACCGCTAGTTCAAATTTTCATTTAAAATATATTTTTCCTATTATATAATTAGAAATGTATTTGAATTAAAAAAATTTTATTTTAATACTTTGCACCTAAATTTCTAGTATTCTTGGAGCATTATTGTAATTATTTTCATTATTTTATTCATATTTCATTATAATATTCATATTTAAAAATATTTCATTATTTTATTCATATTTTTATTAAAATTTCGCCGTTTGCATTGAAAATTTTTTTCTCTGTAACTTATACTTATTTTCAGGTAATCCCATCCTGAATCCAATGAACACCAACAATTTCACAAATCAGATCAGTGTGAATTTAAGACTGGTTTCTCCTACTTATGAAGAAAAATGTGCAACAAACATTCTTCTGAAATGGGAAAATGAGAGCAGAAAGACAGCATCATACAAGGAAAAGGTATTGTTTGCATCTTATAGCTCTAAAAGAGGAATTTTCCCTGTTATTAATCATTGACTTTTTTTCAGAGGCTCTTGCCCTTTTAGAATGCTTTGAAAGAATAAACCCAGTGACTGTATATATATATATATATATATATATATATTGCGAATAAATTTGATCATGAATAAATAATATTTATGCTGATTCATTATATTCTTCTTTTTTCACAGACCGAATTGAAGGTTATTGGAGTTTTTTTTAGCATTTTTATTTTTATTTAGCATTTTATTTTGCATTGCAATTTTTTTTTCGTTAGTGGATCACTGTTTGGGTCAATCCGATTTTGGTGATTAGCTTTGATTTGAGTTGGTTATGGATAGTTGAATGTTGTGGATAGAGTAGATCCCATTGTAAGGGGAAAGGAACATCTGGTGTTATTATACACTTGCTTATTAACTTCAATTCAAATTATGTTATTATTATTATTCTTTAAGCACTTTGACAATGTGCATGATATTTCTCATTGCAACCTTCATTAATTAATTTGTGGCCATTAGATCCAAGATTTGTTATCAGAATAACAGCTCGCATACACAAGCATGTAATTTAGTTATAAATAAAAATTAAAATCTGAAATATTATATACTAACAGAAACAATATTGTAGGATATTGAGGAATAATATTATAAATATTGGGAAACAATATTGTATAGTATTATTTTTCTGTATTTTAATACTTTTATTTTTCAGTATTTTTGAAAATCATACAATATAGAGCAATATTTTGTGATGTTTGGAGATTCGCTCGGATTTGAAAAGACTCACCGGCGCAGTGTCCTCAGACTTTCAAAAATCCAATCCATTCTTTGCGAGCTTTTTTATTTGAGAATATTAAAATATATTATCTTCGTGTTTACCTGCCAGCTGAAAATATAAAGTAATGACTATTAATCTATTACGATATCCACAGTGACACTGAGAAATAAAATTGCAACAAAACACATTAAGAGTATCTTTTATTGATTTTTCCAGATTTCTCAGTAATATAAAAGAATGAGAGATATAAAATCAATCTCAATTTGTAGAACAAAATCTTAACTCCATGTCTTTACATCCAAATTAATTTGTTATTCTTAACATTTAAGTTCTAGTCTAAGAAAATCCCTATTTACCTGGATTGCTTATAGGCTCTGCGAGAAATATCTCATATTATTTCAAAATATTTTTATTTACATCCAATGTAAGGAAACATTCCGGTGCTTAACTTCCTCTGATTATAGCCTGGCTCTGATGAGTTGGTGACTTTGCCTTTTTGTTGATGCAAGTAAATCCATATCTTGCTTCGTTTTCAAACTAGCTACATGTCAAATTTTTATAAAACTTAGTACAAATTATTAAATTCACAAGAAATAAGGAAAAAAATATGACAAATTCAGCTTAACTGTATTTAACATTTTCGTAAATTTGAAGATAAATTTTTCTTGAAATTTACTAAACGTTTTTTTCAGAAACATCGTTTTTATGTGATACCAACATCGACAATCAGATCAACCGCCAACTCGTCAGAGCCAAGTTATACTTAATTATTCGTTATCGCCATCATAATATATCTTTTTTCCATTTTCTTTCGTAGAAACGTGCTATTGTCAAAAATTTTATTATGCGCTGTAAGAATATGGAACCTGGCCAATGGACACTCCAGATTAGGGAGGTAATTTTTTTGTCATTATCCTTTTTGGAAATTTAAAGCATTAAAAATCTAATTTCTGAAATAATAAAAGGGAATATTTCTTTTGTGATATAAATTATTTTGCAAAATTTTTGAGATTGTTAAAAATTGCTTACATAAATATGTGTAATTTAAAATCTTCCTTAATTATTTAATTTTAATATAAATAACATTTATATTCATAATTCTAATTTTAATATGCAGTCCGTCATTTAATGTTATAATTATCAGTTTTCAAACTTGTTTTTCCAGTGTTTGTAAAATCCAGGGATCTAATTTTTACTGTATTTGGTCTTCATGTAGAAAGTTTCGATTACTTGATTTACTTATTATTATTAAGCTCTAAACGGGAAATTATAATGTTACATTATAGCATATATTATTTTTACACTTTAATTAACCTAATTGTATTATATGTTTATGCGGTTCAGCATTTTTATCAGTAATTTAGATAAATATTGTTTTGTAGTTTTGCAATTATACAGAAATTGTTTTATTAAGTTTACAAATTACTTCAAATTATTTAATTATCAAGATAATTAAAGTCGTATGCGCGTGAGAAATGAATGCATTCTACCTTAAATTTAATTATATTTTTTACACTAGGGTTGTATGACACACAACTATTTAAAATATCAAGTATTATCAGAGATGATCATTTACTCCTACATTACACAATGATTGAAATTATCTTCTGTTCAGTATTGGTCCAGTTTAAATTTATAATGCAATATTTATAAAAAAAAATGGAAACTATCAGATTTATTTCGTTGTTAATGAATTTAGGAAATCTAAAGGGCATGTCGGTTAACAGGTGTAACTTAAATGCTTTTTTTTTAAGAAAGTGGAACTATACTATCTCTTATCATGGCACTTCAAATTTAATCGGAGTCACTGTTTTTTAATATTGATAAAATGGACATGAATTCTAGAAAAATACAAATATTTATGACTGTAGAAATGTCTAGACATTTTTGCCTTTCTTTCAGATCGAACCAGTAAAATCAGATATTTATCGTTTCCCAATATATTTATTGGATCTTCAAGGCTCAGATGATTTAGGTAAATGTATTATTTTTTTATTGTTTATCAAATTGCTGTAACAAATGTATTTAAATAATAATTCTTAAATGAAAAGTAGCTTTTCAATTGATATTATATACAGTGTCTCACAAAAGTGATGGGACACTTGTGCTTTACAAAAGGAAACTGTAATAAAATAAATAAATAAACATGCACAAAAATTTTTTGGGTGTATTTCACATTTAAAGTTAGTAACAATTATTACATAACATACATTTTGTCAAAATATTAAAATATTAATTTAATAAAAATACAATTGTTTAGAACGGAGCAAAAAATGGCTCACATAAGTGATGGGACACTTACTTTTCCATCAAATATTTATCAGAACTTTTACTTTTTAAAAGGTTTTAATATTTTGTTGATTTCCTTTTACTTTTAAAACATGATTTAATCTTCTTGGGATGGATTCGACTAATTTTTTTGTGATTTCTGGAGTGATTTTACCCCATTCTTCTTGAAGCATTGATTTTAATTGTTGTTTTGAAGAAATGGTGTGTTTGCGAATTCTTGATTCCGATTCTTGCCAAATATTCTTTATTCGATTTAAGTCTGGAGATTGTGGTTATGTTTTTATTATTTCAGGACAGTTATACGGCAGCCAGAGTCTAACGTTCAAAGCAGTGTGCTTGGGGTCATTGTCCTGGTAGAATTTAAAATCGTTACGAAACTTCAATTTTCGTGCTGAAGATTTCAAATTTTGCTTTAAAATGTCAATATACTTGTACTGATCCATTATACTGTCAATATAAATATGATTACCAACTCCAGTGGACGATATACACCCCCATACCAAAACTCCTCCACCACCATGTTTTACTGTTGGCACCAAGTTCTGTTTGCGAAATTCTTCCCTGGGTTTTCTCCACACCAAGATTCTACCGTCAGAACCAAATATATTAAATTTACTCTCATCAGCAAATATAACTTTATTCCAGTAATCAGAATTCTTATTTATGTTGGATTTTGCGAAAGCTAGTCTGAGTTTTCTATTCTTTTCACTTACGAAGAATTTTTTCCTGGCTGCTCTACCGTGATATCCAGCAGATCGAATTACCCTTCTAATAGTCTCAGGATTAACAATTATTCCATATAATGCTTGTAAATCAGCAGCAACTTTAAAAGCACTCTTTCTTGGATCATTTTTTTAATATTTCGAACGATAATTCGCTTTATTCTATGGGATAGCTTTGAGGGTCGGCCAGGTCTTCTTTTATCCTGAATAATACGATTCTTTTTATATCGTTTAATGATATTGAAAACTGTTGAAGGACTCAACTGTTTCAGCAGTTTTTCTAATAGATTTTCCACGTTCAATATGCAAATTAATAACTGATTTTCGAATTTCAGGCTAAGTTTCTTTTCGTTTAGCATTCATGGCTGCACAGAGCTAAAAAACACAAAAATTCCAAAACAAACTGGAAAGAAATACTGCAGACGATTTTATAAATTATCGCCAATTGCTTTTTAGTAAAAATAAAACCACCAAAAATATTTTTATTGCTTATTTCAGACGATTTTTGTTGCATATCTAATGGTGTCCCATCACTTATGTGAGCTATTTTTTGCTCCGTTCTAAACAATAGTATTTTTATTAAATTAATATTTTAATATTTTGACAAAATGTATGTTATGTAATAATTGTTACTAAATTTAAGTATGAAACACACGCACAAAAAATTTGTACATGTTTTTTAAATTTATTTTATTACAGTTCCCTTTTGTAAAGCACAAGTGTCCCATCACTTTTGTGAGACACTGTATATCCCTTGGATGGGAGGTTGTTATTCTGATGCTTCTGTGATCATGGGTTGAAAGTACGAAATAATGACTAGTTAATTCCTTCAATAGAATATTTTACGGTAATTTGATAAAATAGCCGAAGAGGAATTGAATTACTTGTTATATAGGAATTAGACAATTTTTAAAACATGAAGTTTCAAATGAATTCCCAGACACTATTCTCAAGGGTTAGTATGATGATGATTTTGACATCCGTAACATATTGGCATACATACCGAATTTCATAAAATAAACAAACATCAAACTGGAAGTTTGAGTTCTTAAGAAAATGGATTTAGGAATTTCTTTTGATACAGGGTTTCCTGTCAGAGAGCATTCGGTAGTTGAGATTCGTCATTTTATTTTCGTCAAATGCGGCGAAAACTCGCGTTCTAGTTTTTGTCTCTTTATAGAAATGGATTTAATTAAGTTTTGTTTAATTATTACCTTAAAGTTATTTTGGTGAATCTTTCCAGATTTAAATCAATATATTTTTTTATATATTCAAGGAAAAGAAAAGTTTTTATGGATAACGAGTTCGATTAGTTACTGTTTACTTTTTCGAATGGTTATACAGGGTGTTTATTTAGTCCCGGACCCATTTTGATGTTTAATAACTCATAAAATAATAAGGATAGATTAAAATTAATAACATAAATGGTTAAATAGGCTCAAAAAGTTTCATGACCCTTGTCAATGAACTTTTCAATGAATGTGAACCGCTGATCACACAGATATTCTAGGATTGTGTAAAAATGTCTCTCTGATACGCTCAACATTAAAATCACTTGTGCAAGGACGTCCGGAACGTTTCTTATCTGCGATACTTCCAATTTCTAGAAAATTCTTTTTCCACTGCAAGATGCTGTTTTGGGATGGAGGATCTTTTTGGTAAATTCTTCTGAAATTTCTCTGTGCTTGCACTATCGATTTAGTTTCTATGAACCACCATAAAATCTGTGCTTTCTCTTGTGGTGTATGCATTCTCCTTAATATCCGCTCGAATAAAACATCACATACAAAAGTACTACATGGAACAAACACATCAAAAGTAAACATAACATTTCAATAGTTGCCAAAAACAAAAGAGAGAAAAATGCAATTAATAAGCAGACGATATTTAGAAAGGTACAGATATTTAGACTGGAAAATGAAATTATCTGAAATTAACCACACGCGCAGACGATATTTACAAAAGTAAATATATTCAAACCTGAAAAGGAAAATATATGAGTTATGCCATCAATAAATGCCATAAGTTTGTTTATATCTTCATTATTTTATGAGTTATTAAACATCAAAATAGGTCCAGGACTAAATAAACACCCTATATATTAAGTATCGATGCATTTGGTGTTGACGCAAACCGCATTTTAAAGTTTCTTACGAATTTAAAATCTTTTTAAGCAACTTGTGGTCATCATTTATGCCAATATATTTGCAATATTATTACGCTTATTAATATTTTACATTTGCTAAACTCTATATAATCTTAAAATTGGAAAAAAATTAAAATAAATAAATGTTAATTATTTTTTTTTCAGCTTCACAGTTAAAGGAAGCAGTTCGCTTATGGGATTTGAAGCGTTTTCTTTTATTAAATAATGAAAATTCATTTGAAGTTTTTGAACCTGAAACAGAGGATGAAAATGTGCATCATTCAAAGAAAAAAGTAAGGTTTATAAAAATTATTTAAATAATTTTTAAACATTTTAAAAATTTTCTCCGTAAGTTATTTGTCTTCAATTTTTGTTCCAATTAATCAGTTGCAATGCAAAAAATAATGTTTCATCTATAACCATTGATATTTGATTTTAAATTCCAGAAAACATTGTCAAATTTCCAAAGTTCAGGAAATGCCATTCATCGCACAGGAAACAGGTACATTTTTAAGTTGAACAATATTATTTGTAAGATAAATCTATAATTAAAAAATTTGTATGAAGCATTTTTGAACTAAATCAATTAAAAATTTGTTTTTAAATTTGTCCATAGAATAATTTTTTTAAAAATTTTTTATACGGATAATGTAATTTCAGAATTTTTCTTCTGTTAAAACTCAGTTGTTAATTTTTGCAATTCATTTAGCTGATACCATACCGAGCGAATAATCATTTTTTTTAATTTCTTGTATGCGTAGTTCGAAAAAGTTTGGTAATCGTCAAAAAATTCGAACTCGAGATTTTGACGAATCTCCACGTTTTAGACCTCCCTGTGTTCGAAAAACACATTTTTTGGAAAATGTCCGTCTGTTTGTCGCAAAGATATTTCAAAAAATGCTTTGAGCTAGACAGATGAAATTTAGTACACTGCCTTTATACCAAATTTGTAGATTTTTATCAAATTTTCCGCAAATTCTATTCAGAGGAAGTCTGTTTGTCCGCCTGTTCGAATACAAGTTAACACGATGACAACAAAATGATGAAAATTAGATCGATAAAATTCGGCACACAGATTTAACATCTACATGTAAACATCTATCAAATGTTGAACCAAATCCAACAAGGAGTTGGCCGTCTGTCTTTCTGTATTTTCAGCAACACGTAAACGCGATAACTCGAAAACGCAATAATCTAAACATATCAAATTTGGTATGGGATTTTGTGGCTTCAAATGTAATTTTGTGTCCAGTTTTTTGTATCAATCGACCGGACAAACGCGTCTGCGGATTAATTTTCGGATAGCATTTACCGCATACAGGGATTAATCACCAAAAAAATCAGTCGAAGGATCACACGATAGATTCAGTAAAAATGCTAAACTCACGCTAAAAATGTTTCATAACTATTATGCGCCAATGATATGAAAGGCTTTCTCTGGGATAACACCTTTATTTGAGTTTTGTGAGAAAGATTTGGATAGTCACTTCCGCTGGTGTTTAATAATGTCTATTTGTTGTAGGTGCGCACAATTTTTTAAGAAAATGAGTGAATGTAGGCAATTTTTTAAAATTCGATAGTGGTTGGTATCTACTCCCTAAATGGTTTACTGTCTCAATCTGATGTAAAATCAGTTGACTGTTTTTTAATTCGTCTATTCATATGCATTTATGAGGAAGTGTACGAGAAAATTTAGGAAAGATTATTCCTAACATTTTTTTATGTTACAGCTATGATTGAATACGGAAGCACGCAGCATAGATGTAATGTTTTCTTATAATTATTCCGAACGAAAATTTAAAAAAAAACTGTAAGACCAAAAAATCGCATTTGTATTTGAAATGCTATATTTCTCCTCGAAAAAATATCCAAATATTACTGGCAACTGTTTTGTTAATTAGAGTAATTATCTGATAATTCGAAATTCGTTGGTGTGGTGCGAAAATAGGAGGGGAGCGGGATAGATGTCAGCTCTGGTATCATCTTAATCATTTGAACATTCAAAATTACAAGCTTCGTTCCAAAATAGCTCTCTCATTGCTTTCAAGCAGGGCTTTAATGTAATTAAAGGAAACGGGCAATTCTTAGTCAAAATGACCTCGTACTACTCTTAATATTCTGAAATTAGACTGTAGGGTTTGTTCGGAATTAAATTATGAAATAACTTCAGTTTATTTGCAAATCTATGTTATCTCTACTTTGAGGCGAAATGTTGCGTCATTTCTTTGAATTGATTCACTTAACATGTAAACACACAGCTGTATAATTGGAATCAGATTAGACTTTATCTATCCGATAATCATAATTGATATAAAAATAGTGTGTGCATATATATACACCTGTTGTTACAATGTGTAATCTGTTTTCATCGCAGCTACTTGTATTTATTGCAGTCGTCATCAATAATGGTATAATTTAATGTTAGTGTAGTACGATAAATGTAAATAGATTACTTTCCTAATAAAAGTTTTTGCATAATATCTTCTCGTCAATTCCAAATTTTAATCTACTATTAGTATCTACTTCATTAACCCACTGCAAACTAATAGGCTTGGTATCTATGGAGCTGACAAGTTACATTAAAATACCAAACAATTGCGAAGAATTCTATATCCGAATACGTTTGGAAAAACGATTTTATAAATATCACTTTAGTTGCTTTATGGAAAAGGAGATCCTCAAAACAACAAATGATCCCAAATAAAAACTGAATAGAAACATAAAATGTCTGGGCAGTGATATTTCACATAGAATTTAAATATTCAAAAGCATTTTGAATAAGATACAAACAAAATAACTTTGTTTTTCAAGTCATTAAATTAATACGTTAAAAGCATTTCTTTTAAAGAAATAACTCTTGATTCATTGATTATCCCACCTCTTCGGATATTCGATCATCCGGAGCAGTTAGTTTAGTTTAGTTATATTCACGTCCCGTTTAAAGCCACACTAGGGCTATTTTGGGACGGACCTCGTAATTTTGAACCGCGATCAGATGACGAAGACGACACCTGAGCTGGCACCCCCCTCTCCACACAACACCACACCAACGGGAGGACGTTTGGTCAGGACAGATTTAACGTGCAACAGACCCCCTTACACGACGGTTCTTCGGTGGAATCGGGTCTCGAATCTGAAACCCTCCGGTTCCGAAGCCGAGACCTTACTACCAGGCCACCGCGGCCCATCATCCGGAGCAGGTCTGATTCCAACTAATGTAAATAGTTAAGATTTCTACTTATATGTTTCTAGATTATTGAAAATGGAATTATTTATATTTATCTCGAATTTTAATATTAAAAGGGTCAGATAGAAATGAGCGAATGAATTCTTACACGCACGGATGTGTATGTAATTACTTCCTGCTTCTAACAGTGCCTTCAAGCTCGATTGGGGGCCGTGGTGGCCTGGTGGCCTGACCAAACGTCCTCCCGCTGGTGTGGTGTGGTGTGGAGAGGGAGTTGCCAGCTCAGGTGTAGTCCTCGTCATCTGACCGCTGTTCAAAATGACGAGGTCCGTCCCAAAATAGCCCTAGTGTTGCTTCAAACGGGACGTTAATATAACTAAACCAAACCTTGATAAATGTTTATTTGAGTGTAATAAGTTGTACGATCTCAACAATCTATGGAAGGCTAATAAACAAAAAGCAACAAAATTTTTATCTTTTTAATTATTGTTTATAAAATTAAGTGTTAAATGAAAAATTTATATAAAACAATTTCTTAGTTCAGTTATTTGTATATAGTAAAAAAAGTTTTTGGTTTTGGTTTATATTTTAGTGAATTTCACCAGTGGTTTATTTGTACTGGAGGATTTGCGAGTACATTTGCAATATGCCTTTTAATAATTTTGTAAGTTCATTTTTATTTTACTGTTATTTTGTTAATTCCCTAGAAGCTAATTCTACATTGATTCTTTTGCTATTTAAGTAGAATAAATTTATCTTCATTTTTTTAAAGGGCAAACTAATTTTAATTATTTTATCTTTTTGGTCAAATGTATTCTAAGCATTACTTTGATTATTTTTTTTAAGTTCAAGATTTCAACTAAATATTTTTTTTTGCAGGATTTATTACAGAAAATCCCGTTTCCATCAGAATTTAGTGTGGGTGTTCATGCTGTCGTTAATTTTGATAGTCTTACTGCAGATAGCTTTGTATGTAACAGTGTGCGGTCAATAAATCATCCTTTAGCGATTTTTCACTTCTGAGTATATTAAAGAACTTACATAATTTTGTTTTAATCACTGATTAACACAAAGGCTTTGTAAATAGATCTGCTTTAGAGAATGTCCAGTTTATCATGCACACTTTTTATTGTTATTTCTAAGTTTCACTTGACAACGCACAAAGTGTAAATTCAAGTAAAAATATAACAACAAAAATAAAACAAAGTGAAAACTAAAAATAATCCAGAGTAAAGAAGGGAACTGTCTAAACATAAGAAGAAAAAAATGTAAGAAATATGCACATATAAGACACAGGCGATACGTCTCCAAAAAGCTGCAATCCATGGAATGGTGTAGCAATAAATCATAAATCAATCAAAGGAGATTGATTCGTGAATTGCTCAGCAGGGGATCAAATCAATGTGAACTGAAAAAGGGATCATTGCATTTTCTGCAAGCAGAACAATTAAGTGAAAAGATGCTGTCTGCACTCCAAATGCTATAATAAATCAATGTGGAAAGATGGGAAAAGCGAGGAAAAATTAAGATACAATATAAATAATTTAAAAGTGAAATGCATAATGATTAAATCAAGTGTATAATACACTGTAAATCAAATACAGATTCATTAGTCTATTATTGACCATATACCTTCTCTAATCTGGTAGTACTATATGAGTAAAAATGCATTTCTTCCAATGTCAAACAAATTTCTTTTCCGTACACAGTAATTAGGCGCAGTAAGTGTTTTTATAAAAATATCACGAAAATAGAAAAAGGATGCCAAAAAAGCTAATCAACTACAATACTAGCAGATTATTGTTGGAAGATTTTTAAGGATAATTCTGAGAGAATACAAAAGATAACCCCAGGCGACCCTGTAACATGAAGTAAACAGGTGCACGCATTTGTTAATACACTGTTTTATATATATAAAAGGAAAATTAAATGACAAGTATCTTAGGAAAGGGAACCAATTACAAAAATTTTCTGTCTTCGTGCTCAGTAGTCCAAAATTAGTTATAGCCTCACAGAAGCAAAACAAAAAAAATTCTTCGAAATTTATTGTTGCTTCGTTATTTTTTTTCTGCATTTCCAATAATTCAAATATTGGATTTATTCTTCTATGCAGCAATAATTCAAATAATAAGTTTTAATAATTCAAGATTTAAACAAGGCCGGGTTAGGCTGGTTGGTAGAGCGTTGGATTCTCATTCGTTCGGTTGCGGGTTTGAACCCACCGGTTGGGCACTTGGTGGTTGGTGCATGTGTAAATCTGTCGTTGCCGCAAAGCCCTTCAAGTCGAGACAATACCATTTGGGGTACTGGAACAGAGGAAGTCGTTCTCTGATTCATATCAAAATTGTGATTAGTGGATGAGTGAATAAAATGTATGAATGAAGTCCACCCCATGTAAAGGGTTGTGACACATGAGTAGCTTAAACATTCTATCGGGCCTAGATGGAGCTACGGAAACAAGAGGAACTAAGACTCAGCTTAAAATGGCTGACTTCGTCGGCGGGCTTGTCTACGAAATGTACCATAAGCAACAACACGATCAATACTGAAGGGGAAGAGGGCAGGAGGATAAATGGTATCTTAGATTCGATTCATAATGAAGGTTTCATTAAACGAATTCATCTGCAAGACTTCTTCCGCTGATGTGGTGTGGAAGCTTGAAGAGCAGGGTGCCAGCTCAGGTGTAGTCCTTCTCATCTGACCGTGGTTCAAAATTACGAGGGCCGTCTTAGAATAGCCTTAGTGTTGTTTTAAAACTGGACGTTTATATAATAACTGAGCTAAGCTATCAGCTTCAAGGTTCTTCTCAAGGCCAAAATCTATGTCGTCATGAAGATTTGAATCACAAAATAAAGCTTTTCGTGCCAGTAATTACTTGTCAATCACGCTGAAGTGGCATTAATAGATCTGTGAGAATGTTGTATCTTGGATCACTAAGTTTTATCTCAATATGGGCTGCCATCTTGTTTAAAAAAGCTGAAATATCACGATACTCGTTAATATTAAGTAGAGACCTGTAATTGTTTACCATTCAGGTTATGTTTATGAGTGGTGTTCAAGAATTATTTGATTTACACTATATTCCAGGTTGTGCAGCATAATTTTGAAAATAAAATTTAAAAAACAAATATTTATAATTTCTAAGAAAAAGGCCTTGTGGATGTTTATGCAACCCCAACAGTTTTTTTTATGTGATTCCACTTAGAACCGCAATCCACATTTCACAAATCTCAGGCGATTTACTGTTTATAAGTGCAATATAATGTTAAACACTAATAGTATTTAACGACATGATAAAATTACAAATTGTTATTTACTACTTGCTATCAATAGCTTCAGTTATACATGGTATTTGTTGCAATCATTTTAATATTTGTTGTTTTCCAACACTCCTTTTAATGTATCTGTGAACTGCAAATCAAAAAATGGCATTTCAGGAATAGTTTGATCTATCTCTTCGTCGACTAAGTTTTCGTCGAAATCAAACTGCGAGTCGAATTCGTCCGCTTTATTTATATTGTTGTCATCTTCCAAGCAGTAGAAATTGTCCTCCTCCGATGGAGCATTTTTCACGTTTTCTTCCTTCTCGGGGAGTTTTTCGCGTATTCTTTGTTCCCGGGTCATTCCTTCTAGTAGCTTCTCTCTTTTGCCCTCACGATCCACCATCTGAAGAGAAAATAAATATTTATAAAACAAAATCATTCTATTTTCAGTCCTGTGAAATAATTACGTGAATAAAGACATGAATACTCACTTTGAATAGCTGTTGTATAAGCATATAACACTCTTGCATAACCTGGACAATTATATGAATCAGAAATACTTTTCAGGATACTTTTCCGTTACCGAGCGCCGTAAGAATGTTTGCGATTTTTATTTATTTATTTATTTATTTATTATTTTGGCGATATGGCGAAAATAATTTAATTGTCGTCAACTGCCCACGAAATATAATATTATTTTTCCGTTTACGAGGGCCGTAAAAAAAATCGACAACGGTTGGCAATTTGTTGTTGGCGCTTTGGCGAAAATAACTTAACTATCGCCAAGGGACCTCGGAAACGGAAAAGTACCCAGTAATGTTACATAATTTTTTAGACTAATTAAAAAATTAAACCATTATTAATATAATAATAGTGGCACTTATTCAACTTCATCTCACATATTTCATAGAGTGGGCTGAAAAAATGTTTTTTCGAAATTTAATTTGATTTACTGAGGAGACATTTGCAATCTCTGCCAGATAAAAATTTTGAGGGGCTGCAAGTGGTTTCCATTTCGAGTGTATGAGTAACAATGGATATAAGGAATAAATAAAAACTTGAATAAATAAGTCTGATAAGCAAAAAAGTAAGAATAAAATATAAGGTATCTTGCTTTCAGTTGCTGTGTGGGTCTAAAAGCGAAAATTCTCAAGATAATTCTTTTGTTGATAACCTATTTAGATCCAGTTGACTTAAATGATTGTAGGCAACCTTAACATGAAATATTAGAAATGCTTAGATGGTCTTTTGAGATGAACCAAAATTCGCTTTTACGTCAAAATGCACCGTTCTACATTAATATTTGAATTTATATCTTGATGAAGAGATGAATAGGGAGAATAGTTGAAAATACGATTTTGGAACATAGGATTTTAATATGACTACTATGGATTAAATACACTCAAATATTATTAGATTCGAGTTTGATTTAATGTAACAAGTTAGAAACAAAACTGTTTAAACAGATTATATTCTCATATTTCCTGATTTCGTTTCGTTTTGAGCATTATTTTTGTCTCATTAAGATTTTCAATAAAAACGAATTGCATGGTTGATTTTTGCCTCCCTGTCAGCAAAATTGCTTAAGAGGGCTGGTCATTGCATATTATTACTGGAGGTAGTCGTTAGTGTCAATGCAATTCTCTTATTTAGGCCCCACTGACCTCTTTAAAGCTTTTCGGCAGCTAAACAGTTTTTTTTCTTTCTGTCAAGTGTGATGTCTGTGAATACAGTTATCTTGTATTACCGTGTATCAAAAGTTTGAGACATCTATCTCAAAATGAAATAAAATTAATTTTACCCAATTTCCATTCAAAATTTAAATTAAAAAAGAATCTATGTATGATACCTCAAATAATTTTTCTTGCCTTTTTATTAAAAACAAAAAAAATATTAAAAAGTGTTCGTTTTTTTTAACATTTCTAAAAAGTATTTAACTTGTGGGAACGAAACTCGGTTATTATTTAAATGAAAACATGACTAAAGCAAATCTCATAAGATTCCTTTCTAATTCCATTCCTCAATATATTCAATCAATCCGGAATGTAGCAAAAATGAGGCGAGAGGAAACTTACGGATGCAACCATATTTTTTTCATGCTTTGATGAAAATGTTGTGTATTGTGGCACTTCTAAAAGATGAATACAGCCATTAGCGGTGCCACAAGCTATTTGATCTCCATGTTGCATAGGATGGACGCAAATTAAGCCATCACTTTCCAACTGAAAGGAGGTAAAATAACAGTTTTATTTAACTTAATACGATAAGCTTAAAGCAAGCAACAAAAAAAAACCCTTTTAAATATATTTATTATAAACCTACTTTGAATGAAAATATGGGATCTTTGTTTTTGACAAGAATGTCCCATAGTTCCAGATAACCCTTGGATTTCGTGACGAATAGAAAAGAAGCGTGCGAGTTACTCCAAGCAGCGTCAGTCACATAACCATCGGCAGATCTGAAACGGAATTCGTCATTTAAAACGCTTCTAGAAATTGATTTAGCCTTTTATTTACCGAATTATTTTACCATCCATTTTTGATGTTCATTTTTGAGCCATTAGTTAAGTTTTGGTACAGAAATAAAACCTTTTTCACACTCAGAAATAAAACCCTTTTTAATTAATTAAAATAATTTGATTAATTTCATTAAGTTTAATTAATTATGAAAGATTTTAAATGCCATTTTAAAGATATCTACTGCTTTCTATTGAAGAAGCGTTCTTCCTCTTCTTTTAAATACTGTTAGAGAAAATAATCATATTGTGTAGATATCAGTAGGATTTAAACGGTACTTTAAAGAACTGCAGGTAATTAAAGGGTTAAAATGTGAATTCATAATATTCATATCAATGTAGGAGAATATAAAAACGCAAATGCACAATAGAGATATTTCAGAAAACTAATTTATGAAGTGTAGTGGTTTAATTTTTATGGATACCAGTTGGTCAAGAAATTTCTTTTGATAAACTGAGTACGTCTGAAATAAAATTCTCTGATTTTACTCATGATATAACTGCTACAATATTTTTCAGCCCGACAATAGCCTAGTGAGTTGAAGGATGTGCTCTTAAATTGGATTGAATGTTGTGAGTTATAGCAACGAATTGTTTGTTTAGATCAAGCTATTTGTTCATTTCCAGGTAGCGACAGAAATATGGACCAATTTTCCATGAAATTCCTCTAGAAAGTTAAATTATTCTTATTTATAAGAGTTAAACTTCTTCTTCAAATAATGCCTTTGCTGATGTTTTCATTCAATACATATATTATCTGCATCATAATCAAACATATTTCGCATTATAACGATAAATAAACAATAAATTATTGTTAAATGTATATCATTTATTATTGTAACTGTTAACTTCTTGTGTGCTTATTTAACTCAATTATTCATAAATTATGAATAATTGAACTAAACATACATTCATTATAAATATACATTATATACATTCTCCCTCTTTACTACGATAAATAAAAAAAACTATTCATTTCTTTTTTTACAAAAAGGACAAAATTAAATATTTATTAAGTATTAAATATATATTCTTAACTTAACGTAGTCATCGTAACTTGCACTCTACATTATCATGACTTTTTTTTTTTTTGCTTCCGACAAATCTACATGAAGTCATTCTGCTATATATATATTCTCCCTCTCTAATAAAAATAAATATAAAACTATTTTGCTTTGTCACTTACAAATAAAACATAATCACATTAGTTTTTAGGAAAAACAAAATTTTTCATTCATCTTTGTGATTATTCTTGATTTTAATACAATCACATAAAAAGTTGCTTACATTAAATTCAACATTGGAGAGCTTGAAAGATCTTCGGACCATACCTAATAATAAATAAAATCATTATGAACAATTTTCGATATTTTTTAAAATTATAACGTTCTCTCTCTCTCTTTGCATTTTAATCTGTATCCAATAGGAATAAGTTCTTAAATAAACATACATCATATGCAAAAACTTTCAATGCTAGCAAAATGTTTATTTTTAATTAATAATAAATTTAATCTCAAAACAGGAAAAGCTCATTTGAATATTATTATTTACTTTAAATGTTAGTATTATAGTAGACAGAATAAAATTAGGATAACTTTATTACAGAAATAAAGTAACTTTATTTCTTTGTCGTACAAAATCCATGAAAGAGCAATCAATACAATATGCAGAAGCACGCACATACACATGCATATTATATTGTTAGAAACCTGAAATTCGGCTTCCCAGCATAGTTTGTTCTATCAACAGAAAGACTGTTTTAAAGTCCACGGGGTCCGGGTGGCGCGTCGGAGGTCCCTGAGCTTAGCGACAAACTTGGCGACCATTTGGCGACTTGGCGACCAATTTGGCGACTTTGGTGCCAAAATAGATTATACCCGAAACATCGAGAATTTTCCCGATCCCTCCAGTAGGAACCGAGATACGCCTCGAACGTTCCTGATTGGTTGAGAGGCTTCTAGCCCCGCCTCCTGAGACATAAAAACGGGGCTGCAGCTGTCAGACAGAGTAGTCCGAGTCGGAAAAGTCAGAAGCCGGTCGTGTTCAGAAGTCAGAGTGGGGAAGAAGAGTAGTCGGAAGCGACGGAGTCAAGCTCGTGCTTAACTGAGCTGTGCGCTACTGTCTGCAGTAGATTCTGGTTGTATGCTACTGTGTGTGCTGTTGTATGCTACACGTCTCGGGTGAAGATAATCGTCTTCTGTGCTGTATATAGTTGACGCTTTTGTGCTGTCCTGTGTGTCTTCGTGTAAATAAACGTCGTTGTTTTTATTCTACTTCTGCCTGCTGATTGCACGTTCTTTACACCATATCACTTCCACTATTCAAACGAACCCCGGTAAAAATTCGTAACAATATATATATATATATGATTTAGAAGAAAAAGGATTTACTACGCTAAGCAAAATTTTTACTTCACTCTAAAGGTTATGAAGTGGGTGTAGAAAATTTTTTCGTTTTTTCATCGTAATTTCTGAACAAATCATTGTACAAAAAATATTTTTACGCCGTCTAAAAATTTAAAATATTAAATTTTTTAGCAAGTTAAATTTTTTCTTAATAGTTTTTCTCTAATTTTAATCATTTTTAAAAATGAATTGAAACGCATTCTATAGCAATGTCTTATTTTTTTCGTTGAAATATTAAGCCTGTTTTTCTAATTACATTTATCATTCTTGCGCCAAGAATAATGTGGTGTATACAATATCATGATATATGACAATATTGCAGAAATTAAGTCATTTTCACTTTCGCGTACATGATATATAGAGGAAGTATTGTAATAGACAAAAATTCGAGATTTTTGCGAATTTCCGGGCTTCACACTTCCATAAATTCGAAAAATACATTTTTGTCATTATATTTGTCTGTCTGTTTGTCTGCGAATATGAAAACGTTTCAAACTAAAAGGCTTAATTTGGCATATGCAATTAAAACCAAATTTGTCGATTTCAGTCAAATTTTAAATGAAATGCATTCATAGGATGTCCGCTTGACTGGTTGTTCGGGTATTGGCTTTTAATAGGCTCATAAACGCTCAAAACTCTGTATACCAAATTTTATCCATCTAGTTCTGGTAAATGTGTTAACTTAACTTGAAATGAATGAATTCGGACAGACAGATTTCCTCTGAGTAGATTTCGATCAATATTTGACAGAAATCTGCGAATTTATCTAGGTCTAAATTTATTGTAAAATTCATTTTGATCAAAGCGTTTTATCCTATCATGTTCACCTAGAAATATTATTATAAAAAATATGTTGTTATTTTATTGAAGGAGGTTTTAAAACATGGTTATTCATCGAAATATCGAGTTCGATTTTTTTTTAATGATTACAGTATGTTGTATTTCTTTATTTACAATTAGGTTCTCCTTGTTTCTTTTACAGTATATTCAATTTGCTCATTTCATGCACGAAAAAGAAAAAAATTGTCTATGTCCTGAAAACACAAACATAAATAAATAATAAACTACTTACTTTTACACCCCATGTACTGCATGAAGCAAATAATTTTGGAAAAAATATATTTCGTTGAATGGTCAGTACCGGACCCATCTGCGTGTCGTACGTTGAAGAGATGATTTCAGATTGAACTTTGAATTTTCTGTTACAAGATAACATAATGCTTTGCTCTGTGCCGAGCATAAAGCGATGTGGCTGAAAAATAAACAAAATTAGTGCGATTAAATGAGCGTTTCAATACATCTAAAATGCTCTAACGACAACGGTTGAAAATAAATAATATGCATTTTTAATCCCTTTATTGGTAGTTTGAACAAAAAGACTTATGGACTGGAGAAGTACCTGAGCATATGTTAGCATTTGAAAGCGAGCATTACGTTTCCGTTTTAATTAAAATAAAATAAAATATTAAATAAGGAAACATTTTGTGATTGAAATTAGACATATGAAGCACAAAAATTGTACCGTATGAATAACTTAAGACTTTCAGTTTATAAAAAGGAAATTTTAAAACAAGGAATAAAATACAGGGTTCATCTAAAAAGTTTAGTGAATGGATGAATATCTCAAAAGCGACGTAAGTGAGAAATGCCGCCAGGCGCATGCGCAGGAAGGGACCTAGGGTGAGATGCCATGTAGCAAGAAAAGCAAGATATTGAAGCAGATTATTTTGCTACGAGCTGTCGACGGCGTGTGTGCGAAAACTCACGTAAAATTGAAATGGAACAATGGATTAACAGGAAGTTTTATTACAAATTGCTAAAAAAAGGTTACTTCTACGCATCAAACATGTTCGCCCACAGTTGTATAAGACTGGTAAGTGGAGTCTGTTGCAATAGAACGCTTGCCTCCATACTGCGATCCGTGTATGCAACTTCTTGGTTAAACGCCGTGTAATTGTCCTCACACATCCACTGTACTCACCAGACCTGGCTCCTGCGGACTTTTTTTTATTTGTTTGTTTCCTCACTTCAAGGAGATTCTGAAAGACACACGTTTTGCTGATATACCAGATATCCGACGACGTGTGACATCTGTTCTTCACTCCATTCCAAAAGAGGCCTTCGCTGATTCATTCTAACAGCTTTATCAATGATGTCAAAAGTATATTGTGCTTAATGGATTTCCCATGATTTGTTTCATTTGCTTTATGTTCCGATTCACCGTACTTTTTAGACGCAGCTTGCATTTTAATATGAATTATGGAGAAATGAGAGCTTTCGTAGGCAGAAACGGCAACACCTGTGAATAGCGTTGCTTATGGTATCACGTGGTATCTCATGAAGAAAGAACATTCTTGATCGATGTGGTTAACTTTTTTTCTGCCAAATAATATATCTAGCGAATAAAACTTTTTTTTTCTTCCGCTTGTTTCAGAGTGTGTGTGTTAAGTGACAGGGAGACATAAGCACGTTTGATACTCAAAATAGATAAAAGTTATTGAGGCCAAATATGTGTGTTCAGCATCTCGTCCTTTAACAATTCAAATCAGACTGTAACATTTATTATTTAAGACAAAAGAAAGAATTCAATCATGTTTTCAAAAAAGTTTTAAAAATTACTTAAGTATTTAATTAATTGGATAATAACCTAAAATGGTGTTTTGCTCTTGACAACATGTTGTTTGTTCCTCAGAATTCTTTTTTAAAATAAAAACTATTAAAAGTTTTAGAGCGTTAGATCAGGATTTTTTTCCTGTAGTCATCACCTTCTTACTAAATTGTATGTTAACACAGTTAAAATAGTACAGAACACATTAAACAAAGAAAATTGACGTAAAATTTTACTTGGAACAATGATGACTTGGGTAATGTTGCTATAACATAAATCCAGGTTTTCAGATTATCTTTTATAAGAGATTATCGAACCCTATTGACTGAAAAATAATATTTCAACATAATGGTAAGTCTTATGTTCGGTTTCTCAATAATCCTGATAAAATCATGCCAATTATCCCAAAAGATGACTGCTCCTGTCA
>JAPMOR010089591.1:15443-27091 GCA_026543865.1 Argiope aurantia | reverse complement strand
AAGAAATGGCAATTCCCTGTATTTCAAATTTAATCGCATTTTCATTTTTTTGCCAATTGGAAAACAATTCGTTTATAATATTATTGAAAAATCCTACCTATTTGTCCATTTGACCATCCTCCAACAAGTAATTCGAGATCTCTTGGGGAGTATTCAACACAGTTTATCGGTACATCGGGCATTAGTATACAGTATGGTGTATTGCAGTTTTCTGAAAAGCAAATTTAGGGTGCATTTAAAAGTATATTTGAAGTTTCACTTTAAATTTTGCTCTCGAATCGAAACAGTAGTAGAATTAAATAAGTATTAGATAAAATTATACATCTTGTTATTGAAATTTTCTGTTACCTAAAGATTTTCTAAATTTATGGAATTGAATTTTACGTTTCAATAACAATGCATTTCAAAGCTATGAATTACATACAATTTTGTTTCCTTCATTATCTATAAGCTGAATTTAGTTAAATTTAATTATGATTAGAAGGTGCAAGTTAAATATTATTGACTGCTTATTTTTTTAATTCTGTACTGTTTTTAAAACATGAATCTTTATTGTCATTTTTAATTTAAAATTTGTCGTTTTCACTTTTTTTTAGACCTAGACCTTACTTTTAGACCTAGTTATTTTTAGTCCTATGCTTTAGATAAATCGAATTTTTATTGTAATACATTCAACGTCGAATTAACCAAGTTCTACTGAAGTTCATATATCCTCCAAAGGAAAATTCGCCTTTTAGTGAAAATTCCCTAGAAATTCATTGTTTTTTTTTTTAATATAGACACTGGCTCAGCTCCCGTATACGGCCTCCGCCAAATTGGCGAGAAATTTGGCGATAAACGATAATTTCTGGTTGCCGTCATCGGCATATGTATTCTTCTTTATGGTAACCTTAAACCTTAGAACATATTCAGTATTTTTATGTGTTTTTATAAGGAGCAGCTCACATATATAGCTATTAACTTTTATAAACTATGCTTTTAAAATGAAAAAAATATCAATGTTTTCATGAGAACATATTCAGCATAAAATTAAGAAATCGTTTTTAAAAATCGGAGCAGAAAATAATGTCGTCATCATCATTTAATATTAATTTTGAGCATTTCATTGTACTTAAAAGCAAGTGAGCATTTCATCATACTTCATTATACTTATAATTTAACAAACCGTTTCATTTGGATCTTTATCATAAATATTTCAATACCCCCTCCCCTGACTTACGCTCGTGTATTTTGTCAGTCCTAGGATTAAGCCTAATATTATCTGAATTATTTAAAATGAAAAAGGGGTGCAGCGCCACTCCCTGACTTATAGTGTAGTGCATTTTGTCAGTCTTAGAAATAAGCCTAACGTGGCTTCAAAACTTCCGGTTAAGAATCACAACATCCTAAACACGCATTATTGGCGACTTCTTGGCGAAAAAAATGGCGCCACTAGGCCGTATATGGGAGCTGCTCCTAGACACTTTTCTAAAGTCTTAATCTGCCTTCACTTACTGCAGAATAATATTGTTTCTTTAATCTGAATTTGAATCTGGTTCGAAGAATGAATGCAAACATCTTTCCGAATGCGTTAAACTGATGTGGAAATTGCCTCTCATTCTGCTAAAGCAAAATGGCCTGTGCAACTTTTTTTTCCGTGCTACCCAATCCTGTTCTCTACTAACCACCCATCTCATTATGCGCTTTTCGTAATAATTTCTTGCTATTTACCTATGTCCCATACGTACGAATGGCAATACGCATTATCGTTAGCATTAATCGCCGCAGTGGTTTTGTAGGCAGCTGCAATTTTGCAGCTATCCAAGGACCAGGACAGGTTGCGGATTTCTCTCTTCACCTCGCAGCTGTCCCTGAAAAAAAATCGTTTGAATCAAAAAAATAAACATTTTTCAAAGTGCTGTTTCAAAACATATTGCATATTTAGGATATTTAGAGACGAAGTAATACTGCAGAGTAACTGAGTAACGTCAAATTCAAATAATAATTTAATGTTACTAGGATATCTGCCGAAAATTTTGATACATTCAACCTCCTCACCAAATTATTTAAAAACATTTTTTTGGATTGTTAAAATTAAATAATTAGCGAAATGCATACCAAAGATAGTTCAGTTATTATGTGAAAATATTTACAATATCCTTTTGTACATAAATGTTAGAATAGAATGATCTTAAGTTTTTTATTTGTAATTTTCATAAAAAATATTTTGAAACTTAATGACTCCTGAAAATGCTGAATAATCGATACTGGCTAACTTTGTTAAAGAGGAAAATTATGAAGGGATTGCTGATTCATAATGTTTATTGTATTCATAAAAATGACAGTGGGAATATTTTCAAGGAACTTGGTATATTTTATAGTTCTGAAAACCACGAAATAAATTTGGTGTATAGTCTTCACATCGAAATTTTCGATATCCATTATAATTTTAAATGAAAGCCGTTGACAATAAGTGTGTCAGATCTTCCGTCCATGTTCATATGAACACTGTAATTAAAATCGCGAAGTGTCAAATAAAAATTTAGTATACATGTTTGTCATCAGACTCGTAAATATACTTCAAATTTTGGACATAATTCGTTTACATTTAGTGCTTATTTGTATTTAAATGAAACCGATATATCATAATTGCTAATGATTTAAATGAGCGATATTCGGCATTTTGTAGCGGAACCAAACATGCATTAAATTTTGGTCCTCATCAGCAGAAAGGAAATCGACTAAAACGCATTTTCAATTTTATTCTTTATATTACGAAGCGCAAAACATATTGATTCAACGTGCACTGGTAAAATTTTGTTATATAATAAATCTGCAACTTTTTAAGAATTTAAGATGATATAGAAAAAAGTTGTCTGTGGCCGACATATCGACATTATTTTCAAAGTTATATAATTTATTAAAATCATTCCCTATATTACATTCAACAAAAAATATCTTATTTTTATTTTAATTCATTGAGTTTCGTTTAAAATTGCTTCGGCATCATACAATAAATCCTTTATCAGGATCATAGAATCGCTTTACACTACTTCGTAACAAATGTTGCATCTATTTTAATTCTTTTTGCTTTCTACAAACCTGTATACACTGAGTATCTTGAATTCAGCGTCTTCTTTGCCTTTGAAGATTTCATTCGCAAAATATTCTTCGTATATATCTACAGAGTTATTTTCCATTATAAAATTCTCCACTAACTGAAAAATCAAACAGGTTAAATAATGATTAAAAAGGAATGTTTCATGAAAAGTTAGTATTAGAAATAAAAGAATTAGAATAAAATAAAACACTGTGTTGCCGGCTTCCTGGCATAGGGGTAGCGCATTTTCCCCTTGGTCTGGGCGTCCCGGGTTCGAATCCCGGTTCGGGCATGGTTGTTCTATCCGTGAGGTATGTGAATGTGCCTTCATGTAAAAAGGGGTTCTGCAAGCAAATGCGTGAGTTTCATCTTCATATGAGCTAGAAGTCAGACTTCTGCCCTTGGGTGCTCAGGGGTCTTAACCCTCAGAAGCTACAGCAGCCCCTTTCCGTGGCAAAGCGGATATGACACCACCATCATCAAAACACTGTGTTGAAAACAATAAAAAAGAAATTATTCAAATGAGTTTTTGACAATTGCCAGGGAAAAAAAACATTGCCTAAAATTGTTGTCTTTGCACGAAATCCATTTTTTTTTATGAATTTTTCTTTATTCCTATTTTCCTTTATTCCTATCCTTTGAAATTATATAATCTTCAAGCTTTTTCTTGTTAGAATAAGTTGCATGTAAGCTTTGGGGTTTTTGAGATATTATTGTTCTCTAATTGTGAAGCTTTTCATAGAAATTTTTTTTATCTTAATAAGTTTGTTACTTTTTTTTTCCGGATTACCAAATAATACTACTGTATTTCAAAGTTTAAAACTTTTTTAAAGATAATAATGGGATGACATCGTGCAAATATATATAACAATGTATTAAAATAAATATAAGAGAAATATATAAGAATATATACTATATACATTTAAATAAAATAACAAATATATACATTTATGATAAAGACTATGTGGGATTCTTTTAATAGGGAGAGAACATATCGTTCCGTAAAGGTCTTATTTTGAATTACATACTTATGATAAGATTGGATCTTTTAAAAACCTTTGAATTTATTCACAATTTATTTTTAATGTAATCACAAAACACAAATATTTATTTTAATTTCTAACAGGGGTTAAAGTTTTTTTTTGTTTTTTTTTTTTTTTTGTTTTTTTGCTATGGAGCATGAAAACATGTTTACTTCTTGTCAACACGGGCCTGATTAAATTGCCTACAATATACGCCTTTTCACCACAAGTAGTGATGTTCTTAATGTACATGTGCGTTTGACTCAAGGTACAGATTTTCTTAATTTATTCTGCTTTGAAATTATTTATATTTCACTACATATTATTATTTTTCAATTTCTTAACTCAGTTTCCTTCTATTCTTCGTAAATGTTAAAAATGTCGATAAATATTATCAAATGCATATGGCGAATGCATTTATTGATAATACATTATATAGTTATATTATAGCTTCAGTTTTTATTCATATGCTAACCACCTTTGACAACCTGCTGATCACCGGGATTAATTCTCGCTAAATGCTCGCTAATGTTGAATTAAATTGTTATGTAATTCGATCTCTAATAGCGTCTTCAGCAAAATGTTTTTAAGCCTAAAATTCTGATAAATAAAATACAGAAATACAGAAAACAGAATCATTCGACACTGAAGTCTTACGGCCATTGCAGAATATTTGATGCATTATCTTAAATAATTATTCAATAAAAGTTTTTCTGATTCATCATAAAATTTAGTTTTTAGTTTTACTTTCAAAAGGATTTGAATGATGTAAATAATAATATTTTATTTTGTTCCGATCAATGCATACACTTCAAAAAATTGTGAAATTTAACTAATATAGGTCTTATGTAGTCATATTCTGTGAAATATTCCTGACACAACTTTTATAAAAATAAATAAATTTCTATCTTCTGCGATAAAATCGGAATGAATTATGAAGTTTTGAATATTAAAAATTTAGAACAATCAACACTTTCAAAATCTTAGACCAATCAGCCTTGGGAAATTGAGGTATCTTCTTTGAGATGGTCGATAGAGTGATCAAAAAGCGAGTGTTTTATAAGACAGTAATATTCAAATTCTCACTCATTTGTAAGTCACGTGGTTTGAGTAGCAACAGAATGATCTTTCTTTTTATTTAAAACTATTCACCTTTGGCGATTAGTTGGTTCGCAGAGAATATTGGTTATATTTAATTTTCTTTAAATCGTGTAGATACAACTTTATGTCCATGATTCATCCAAATTATCACACATTAAAGTCGAGTTATCTATTCTTACACATGCTCTGTTTATTGCATACTTCTAAACAGAGATACCTTTCTACCTTTCTAAAACAGAGATCAGTCCCATAGCATCATAACGCCCTTAAAAACGCAAATATTCGTTTCGTCTATCCTCTGAATTTCATGGTATTGTAGCTTCATTTTTTTATACGTCTTATAAACTACACAGGCATGAAATAGAATTCTTTTCTACCTTTCAACAATGGAAAAAAATCACGCGATTGGACAGTTGATGAAATCAGTTGGAGCTTCAAGGCAAAAATGTAATCGATTATTGAAAATCAAACCAAAAAAAATCCTTTTTTTAATTTTTAAAATTTAGAAGTAAAAAAATCGCGCGTATGTTAAGTTGATTTCATGAAAAGGAAACTTTGAAACGGTATAAAATTTACCTTTTTGCGATCATATTTTAGAAAAATTGCCACGGAAAAAGCCAAAATTAAGTTTAATTTTTAATTAATTAAAACTTCAAAACTATATCTCCTACATGCACATTCTCAACCTCCAAGTTGCACATGTATAAATTTGGTAATTATAGATCAGACTGTACTGGCCTGTAGAGAGCCAGACACGCAAATTCATCTTTATTATTAGTACAGATAATTAATAATTAAAAAGCATAAGAATTTTTATAAATGCATATATTCTATTCTTGCCGTAGGTACTCAAAATTATTACCTTTCTGGCCCATACACTACTGATAGCAGTTATTAACTCAGAAAGTCAACAAACATTTTTTGGGGGAGTCGTAGTGATGCATTCTTTTTCATTTGAAGCTTTTAATACTTCATCATCAGTTTTCTAGTGTATATTTTATCTTTAAGATATTCACCATACAAAAAAGTCGAATGGCGTCAAACTGAATAACTTGCTGTGGAATCTTTTCATCTGTTTCGAAATTTCTCATTTAAATATGCTCGATAGCATCACGATGATAATGTGATTTAATATGTCACTTATGAGGGACTGTTAAATATGCTATATGCCAATATATTAGCCTACATTTTTGTGACACCCTATAAATAAGAATGAAGTATAATGTACAATGACATATATGTTAATCCTTCGGGCCCCACCTGGACATATATATCCCGCTGATATTTTTAAATCACCCAAATGGAGAATTTATTGAAGTGTATGTCCCAATGGAATTTCTGTGATTACACTCATATGTTAGTGTAGATTTTAACTACATCGTAGTAATAAAGAAACCCGAGCGAAAACTGTATGTTATGAGTAAAGTTACATTCTGTCAAAATTGTTTTGCAATGTATCATACATAGAAATGTCTTGAATAATGTTGGATATGTAATTGGTAAACGTTTTCTTGCAATAAAATTGTTTTAAAATTTTATAAAAACTAGAGACTCAACTTTTCACTGAATTTTATATGGTCACCTCAACCCCAATGGGACACATGTGTCCCGTTTAAAAAGACCACTAGGATACATAAGACCCACCTCAAAAATAACATCTGTACTTAATTTTTGTTTTAATTTTAGTAGAATATTTTATACTTTATTTGACCGATTAGAACCCTAAATTATCTTAATTTTGGGAAAGGAAAAACTGGTATTGGTTTGGTTTAGTTATATTAACGTCCCGTTTGAAGCAACACTTGGGCTATTTTTGGGACGGACCTCGTAATTTTGAACCGCGGTCAGATGGCGAGGACGACACCTGAGCTGGCACCCCCCTCTCCACACCACACCAGCGGGAGGACGTTTGGTCAGGACGGATTTAACGTGCAACTGGCAACCTTACACGACAGTTCTTCGGTGGAATCGGGTGTCGAGCCTGAAACCCTCCGGTTCCGAAGCCGAGACCTTACCATCAGGTCACCGCGGCCTCAAACTGGTATTGAAAGGGTTAATATGAGAAGATAGATTTTTAACATATAACTCTAGAACGTGTTTATAAACAAACTTCCCTTTAAACATCTGCATATCTTTTTTAAAAATAAGGAACAAAAATGAAGGCAGCAATTAGACATACATCACTGAGTTGCTTGATAGATGTGACAAAATTCTCATCCTTTTGGATTTTTTTCTTGAACCGTGACACTTGGTCTTGGTCTCTGGGGTCTACGTCAGCTGGCCATCCACCCACTTGATGATTCACTCCACAATTACTCGTCGGAAGCAGGACGGTGTTCGCCTGCACGTAGCATAAAAAATAAATTTCGTTTTTTTAAAAAATTATTTCAACTTTTTTTTATTTATTAAGTCCATTTTATTTATTTTAGAACGAAGTAAGAACAAAAATAAAAGTGTAATAAAAAGGAAATGCACGAATTTAAATACATTCCTTTTTACATGATAAATAAGAAGCAACCATTTTGAAAACTCACATCAGCATGTTTTTATACTTAAATCCTTTCTTAAAATATTAGAAAGCTCATAAAATTACTTTCACGATATTTCATTACGTTTTATTGTTGTTTACGTCAGGTTCAATTTTTCTTTCATTTTTGTTTTAACAATGGGAGTTTTAATTTTTCTATAGAATATGCTCTAACCAGCTTGAAAAAGTACTCTTTTATTCAACCATTTTATATCTGAATTAGAGCATGGATTTAAAACTTAATCTTTAAAATTCTCATTTTTTTTAGGTGAAAGAAAAGTTAAAATATTGCAGAAGGTAATTAACACTAGATTTACCATGAGGTAGCTATTTCTACAAAAGGTGTCAAAATGACCCCTTTCGGTATTTAATTATAAAATATATAAATTGACCTATCTATTATGAAGTTAATACAGAAAAAACTTTTATATTTTCAGTATACTTGTTGAGGTTGGCTATGGTGAAAAGGCAGTTCCTCTGTGTTTATTTACTAAAAAAAGTGTTCATTTTCTTATCTAGAGCTTCAAGACCATATACTCTTCTACCATCATTTTCTACCAAGACATTGATTGACTCGCGCGTCTTCTTACTAACAATCTATAATAGCTTCTATCTGACTGACTTTCATCTTCGTCTTCTTGTTTCTTATGTACATACATTTTACTAATATATACTTATATTTATATTTATACCTATATCTATGTGCGTCCCTTTCAAATCGTTACTTATTTAAATATAAATGTATGTATTCTCAACAATGTTTCTTCGAATGGTCAAAATGATCCCTTCGGTAAATGTAGGTATACTATATACATTTCTCCGAAACTAAATAAAAAAGAAAAAGATAATCTTTGCGATTATATGTCTTATAAATGTAAGTAAGAATTAATTAAATTATTCTCATAAAATACGGCATTAATTTTTCTGAAGAAAATTAACGAAAAGTTTTCTTAGAGGGGGTCAAAATGACTCCTTGGTAAACTTAGTGTTAAATATTCTTTCAAAAACATTTATCCGCTTTTTTAGATTACTCGAGTTTGAGAATTAAATAGATTCTTGGAAAATAATTAACAAAAAAAATCTAAATTCTAATGCTTTGAGATGAATAATGAAAAAAAAAATACAGATATTTGTAAGAATGCATTAAAAGTAATACTATTTTTACATTGTAAATTAAATCTAATAAATGCTATGCATTTATATGATGCATTTATAATTAAATCATACACTTAAAATGAATCCACTGGTAACGTTTAGCATTCAGGGAATTTCCAAAACTTTATGAAATGCGTTCTTTGTGATAAAAAAAGAATTAACTTTAACCTTTGCGCAATAAACTATTTATAATTGAATAATTAATATTAGTTAAAATATAGCAGGTCATATTTTAGGGAATATTCGATAACATTTTATGGCATGATCGACATTTATCCATTTTCCAATTAAGATTGTACCTGCCAACACAAAATTAAAATAAATGCTTTTAATAAATAAATTTTATGATGTAATAAAAGGTGAATGTAAAATAAATAATAATTGGCATGCGGCATTCTTGGAAATAAAATTATATAACAATCTATATAAATGAATTACCATATGGAGTGACATATCTTGGGAACTCTGTGTCTCCTTTTCAGCTGTCGATACCTGCTCAAACTGCTGTCTTAGTTTAGGATTGGGCTCAATGTCGACATCTAGATGAGGACCGACGCAGGAGAATTTACATTTTTTACCAAAACCTCTTCTTTTTTGGCTAAAATAATAGTTGAGCTCCATTTTGTCCCAGCGTTTCGAACGGCTTATTCGGAATCTCAATTTCAGATTTTCTTGTAATATTCACTTATCCAAAACAAATTGCGATGGAAACTGCTTAATTGTTTATTCGTTTAGTATCATTTTCAGTTTCTGTAATTTCAGTAACTGTTACAGTATTATATTGCAGTTATTTGTAAATTATATGACCGAAACTTTTGTAGAGCGAGTGAAAGATGATATGAAGTGGGCAGTGCTACAACAAAAGGAAGTTATTTGGTTGCTATGGAGACGGCTGTTTCTATAATGATCTAAATGTTTCAGGATTTTAGTCTTGCACGAAATACTTCGATGGATACTTTTTCTAGGTGGAGCGACTAAGATTACATTAATGATTAAAGAACTTTTATCATATCAGCATATTTACTCTCAGAAATAATAATGCAATTAGTTCGCAACTAATAAAATAATTCGAAAACAGTTTCGATACTAAAAGGCATCAGATTTAATGCAGACATAGAGATAGGCATTGGATAGGTGAAAGTTTAGATGAAACTATTAATAGGAAATTGTTTGTATGCAAATAAGCGATTGGTTATTAATTAGAGATAAATATTTTCAACCAAAATATTGCTTGTTCTTATATTTCATTTTCAGTACATAATTTAATATAAGTTTATACAGGGTGTTTATTTAGTCCCGAACCCATTTTGATGTATAATAACTCATAAAATAATGAAGATATAGACAAACTTATGGCATTTATTGATGGAATAACTCATTTATTTTCCTTTTCAGGTTTGAATATTTTTACTTTTGTAAATATCGAGCCACAAAGGGATTCCTTAAAGGGTAATGTGCTGACTAATGCACGACCGAGTCATTGGGCCTTTCTTTTTTACAGAAAAGACGGTCTCATCAGTCGTATACTTAGATATGTTGGAAAACTGCGTATTTCCACAACTAGAAGAGCTTCAGCCACATGTCTTTTTGCAACAAGATGGAGCGCCACCTCATTGGGGTACCATCGTTCGTACTTCTTTGAATGACCATTTTCCAGGAAGATGGATTGGGCGAGGAGGTCCAATTCCTTGGCCACCCAGATCACCTGACATAACACTGCTGGATTTCTTCCTTTGGGGGTTTGTAAAAGCGAACGTTTTCAGGAGGAGAGTGTCGAACATTGATGACCTAAAAGCCAGAATTACAACCGCAATAGGCTCTGTGGATGCCGACATGCTTGCCGCTACCTGGCGTGAAATTGACTATCGACTTGATATTCTCCGTGCGACGAAGGGGGCACACGTGGAAGTTCATTGACAAGGGTCATGAAACTTTTTGAGTCTATTTATGTCCTTAATTTTAATCTATCTTTATTATTTTATGTGTTATTAAACATCAAAATGGGTCCGGGACTAAATAAACACCCTGTATATTAAACTATGACGATCGATTTCTCATATTCGGGAAATGTTTATATAAGTTATTTTATTTATAATGGTACCAAATAAATGAGTTTTTACTAAATGAATGTAAAAAAAAATTATTTTATGAATAAAAGAAATAAATAAAGATGTTTCTGAAAATCAACTGATGTTTGGCCACTATTTAGCTATACCAAAACATAATTTTCTAATCCATGAAGGCAAACTTTAAAAATTTGCCTCAGAAAATAGAACTTTATCCACCCAAGTAGATTTCTATTGATATTTTCTTAAAAGGCGAACAAAAATTTCTTCTGAGTGTTTTTCTTATGTTCAGATTTACTTACAAAATTTTCTAATTTACTTAATTTTTTTTAAACTTCGAGTCGAAGAGAAACAAATCGTCTTAAAATGTGTTCATTTATTTATTTATTTATTATTTTAGTTATTTTTTTTTAATATTTTATTTATTTATTTAAACGTGGAATCGAAGAAAAACAAATCGTCTTAAAATGTGTTCATTTATTTATTATTTTAGTTATTTATTTTTTTAATATTTTATTTATTTATTTAAACGTGGAATCGAAGAGAAACAAATCGTCTTAAAATGTGTTCATTTATTTATTTATTTATTATTTTAGTTATTTATTTTTTTAATATTTTATTTATTTATTTAAACGGAGAATCGAAGAGAAACAAATCGTCTTAAAATGTGTTCATTTATTCATTTATTTATTATTTTA
>JAPMOR010089591.1:0-13171 GCA_026543865.1 Argiope aurantia | reverse complement strand
ATTCATTGTAAGCGAAATGATTATGCATTCCTTGTTGTGAAGATATGCCATTGGTATGATAATGTGAGATTTTCCATTTCCATTATTTAATAGTTTGGCGCATTTTGGAAAAATGTTTCAATGAATGACAGAGACTTCTCAGAAATGTTTTTAATTAAATATTGAAAATGTGTGTGTAGTATAATTTAATATGTGGAATGCTGAAATCTTTATAAATAGGTTTATTTCTGTCGAGCCCAGTTGTCTCACTTATTTCCCATAGGATTTATTTTTGATAGATTTCAAAACTTTATATTCTAGATTATTGCTTAGGATAATGAAGTCTGCATTATAACTGAACGTAACCCCCCGGGGGGGGCACCTCGAAATGAGGATGAGATGCTTCCGACATGGTAGTTGGATCTCGCCACCCTGGAGGGAACACTAATAGGTGGGGGTTCTAACTCCTCCCATCGACGACGGGACGTACTTCCTTCGGGAAGGGTTGTACCGTGGCCGGTGATGGCCCTTAGGACTCAACCACAGTTCCCGCCAATTGCTGTAGCGGCGGTCCGGTCATTCAGTTTTATGGTTTAAATCCGTGTGCCTTCGGGGGGGGGGCGGAAAGTTAGATGGTTGACTTATAACTGAACGTATAACTGCTAAGTAAACGGTATATTTATGTTTAAATATCATATTTTATGTGATATTTTCTCAGGAGTCTTGATTTTCTTCTGAAGTGAAATTGTTTTCTTCTAAGGTATTTTTATGTGTTGCTTCTGAATGAGCTTATTGTCTGTTATGCATTCCAGATTTTTTTTTTAATTCTTGAAATTCATTTGCTGAACATAAATTGAATTTATTTACTGGATTTGTATAATATTTGGCGTCTATTAATGATTTATTTAGATTTTTTTGTGATATTTACTGCCATCTTTCAGCTCTTACGCTTTAGTTCAATAAAGAAGCACAGTTTTTGCAGCATTCAAATGACTATATAAGAATGTTGGGTTTAACAAAACTTAACTCCTTGGCTACAGATTCATTTGAAAAAATTCTTACGTTTAGAAAGGATTTAATTTCCTAATGCGCGGAATAGTAAATAAAAACAGTAGATTTTGTGTGAAAATTCATTTATTTGAGCGATACGATGTACTTATTAATTACAATCGCATTGCATCAAACAAGAGCATGACAAGTCTCAATCGTCAAATATATCCAAGGGTTAAAATGCTGCAATGCTGTTGATATTATCGAAGTCTGCAAACCCACCTAGTAGAAAGACACAAGCGACACTTGCGATATCGAAAGTCGGAAACCGATATAAATTCCAAAGCAGCGCTCTAAGGGAATGTGCCTCTCGGCTTTGGAACCGGAGGGTTTCAGGTTCGAGACCCGATACCACCGAAGAACCGTCATATAAGTGGGTCTGGTGCATGTTATATTCGTCGGGGCCAAACGTCCTCTTGTTGGTATGGTATGGAAGTTTGGAGAGTGAGGATGCCAGCTCAGGTGTCATCCTCGTTATCTGAACGCGGTACAAAATTATGAGGTTCGCCCCAAAACAGCCCTATTGTTGCTTTAAAAAAATTGGACGTTAATATAACTAAACTAAACAAAGGAAATGCGCCAAATGTCTCGAGTTGAGCTGGTGACGTCGTCTAGTATCGCTTTTGGATTGGTCGGAGCTTGTTTATCTTATCTAAATTGAATTCTGTAATGTAAATTGGGTATAAGGACAATCTGCGGACACTTCCTTGGGATATTAATATTCAAATCTGCATGCTGTAAGTAAAGCAATGCAATTATGAGTTTAGACGCTCTATTGCTAAGTTAGTTCTTTTCGTTTAGTATTATCAATTTATATTGGAACTCTGAACAGTCTTCCACTAAATGGATTTCGTTCAAAATTTAATATAAATCTATAAATTTTGAGTAAAAACCACATACCAATTTTCATCCATCTAGAACCAAATATTTTTTAGTTATTCTAAACACAAATAGATAGAAAGATAGATATAATTCCAAAAATGTATTTTTTGGACTCAATGAGATATGAAACATGGAGATTCGTCATCATCTCGAGTTCAAAGTTTTTAAAGTTTGCTCTCTGCATATTTCGTATGCAAGAAAGGAAAAAATTCTCAATTCCTTTAAGCGTTTATTCTGGTTGAGTGTAGTTAAATAATATTCAAATGAAATATGTTAATTGTTAATATAATTTCTACAAGCAAATATAGGGAAAAAAGTATATATATATATAATATAGAATAAATTCGTTCAAGTATTTGGATGTACCGATGAATAAAACACAAATTTTGATCAAGACTGTATACCCATGTATATATTTATTCTTAGAGGAAAGTCATAATTTGTTTGCTAATTATGAAAGTAATTTTTTTTGTTATGGGATAGTTTCAAATCCAGTAATTTGTGTCACGTTATAAAAGATCAAAAAACTTATGTAGAAAAAGATCCATTAAAAGACAAAATTTATAAACTCAAAAAAAAAAATGCAGTCTTTTTTTTTTTTTACAAACAAAATATTCTCGTATTCTAAATTAATATCAGCATTAAAAAAAAATTTTAAATCATTTTGGAAATTAAAATAAAATTCAAAATAGGAATTAAAGAAAAAAAATTATTATCCTAGTTTAAATCAATCGAAATCCAAAAAATGTCAATGACCCGTGTGGTTTTGATACCACTAGAAAAAAAAATTGGTTACTTTGTTATCTTTTATTCGTTTATTTGTTTTAAACACGTGCCCTACGCGCATATGATGAAAAACTGTTTTCCAAAAAATTGCTATTTTATAGAAGAAGAAAAAAACAATTAGAATTATCCATTTTTCTTTATCTTTTCTCAAAGATAACAACTGAGGCCGTTTGAACTAAAAATATGACATATGATTTATCAGCAATTTTTTTATCTGTTTCAAAGGTGAACTATAATATTGCACTTTATGATACAGTTTCATAATAGCCTTAACTATATAAACAGACAAAGAGCATTTCAAAATGAATAATTTTTCTGAATGTTGAGGGATAAAAGCAATTTTTAAGTAGGCTGAAGATATGATCATGATTTAACTAAAGTTTAATCAATAATTATAAACAGAGTTGAATGCTATGGTAAGTTTTTTTAAAAAAACTTTCCTTGGAATCCTTTTGGGTGAACGGCTTATTTTATTTCCCTTTTTTACCCATTGTTATTTCTTCTTAGAGGTCTGAAGCTATATATATAATCTATATATCATCTTTATGAAATATGAGTATGAAATTATTTTAACTCGGTAGAATCTTCTCCTCCACTTCTTGATATAATATGACTCGAATCAATAACATTTATCCATGTAATAAATATTTATCTACCCTAATTTAAAATCGTTTTAGTAATTATAAATAGAATTTCGGCAGCTATTATGCTTTGAATAAAGTTTATAGAATGGATAGATAGGATGAGTGTTTCCGGAACCTTTCTTAATTGCATTTTTGGATTGTTTTTTTATATTAAATTTTTATTTGAGCTTTTTTTTTCTTAAGAATCTGAAGCTTACATGTAGTCTATTAATCACTTTTGTTCTAATGAGAGTGCAAAATTATTCATATTAGGAAAAACAAGGGTTTCCGTTCCTCCACGTTTTGTTTAATTAATAATATTTATCTGAAATATTAATATTTCCACCACATATTTATTTACCTTAATTGTAATTAATATAAATAGAATTTTGGGAACTTTTGCATTTTGAATCAAGGATATAAGATAGATAATTATGGTAATTAATTTCAAAATCTTATCTCGATGCATTTTTGGACGCATTTTTTAAAAATCGATATTAGCTATTTCTTTTTTAAGAATTTGAAGCTACATATATTCTGTTTACCAGCTTCGTTATAATGTGAAGTTATTCAAAACGAGAGATGAGATTCCTCTCTAACAGATTTATAATAAACTGACATCATTTCGGATACTTCGTGCTAAGGGGAAAAAAAAATCATGAGTGCGTCTTACACCGATTGCATTTGACCGACTGAGTTACAAAAAATGGATACAAATCTGTTATTTAATCAAAATCACATACCGAATTTTAACTATATAACTTGTTTCGTTTTAAAGCTATTGCCTTCATATAAGCTCAGACAGTTGGACAAATACTATCCACTGGCGAATATCACGTAAATTGCCAAATTGCATGATAAATTGATGTGACAAATTTCCTACATCGAGCACTTTACATTTTTGATTTATAGTGCTCACATAGGGGTAAACATATAGATATCCCCTTTACAGTTTCCTTCCAAAAGTGTAGAGAAATCTGCCATTTTGTTGAAGAAAACCACGTATTCAATTTTGCAAGTTTTTTAGTTATTGGATTCACTTACAAAAAAAAGAGACATGATTCCGAAATTAATTTTTCAGGCAAGGTATTTAAAACGTGTAGATATTGTGAATAAAAAAAAAGTTGGACAACAGGCCATCGCTTAATAATTTAGCACCCATTATACTTTCATAATTAAACGAAATTCAGAAGAGAGACAATTTCAAAAATAAATCAAACAACTTGATTTGATTTTAATAATACATAAATATAAATTATAAAAAAACCTTGGACTTTTATACAAGGTCACAAGTTTAACCTTTACATTTAAGACAAAAGCATTTAACACTCGTGTGATGTCCTTTGGCTGCTATAACAGCTACTAACCTCTTATTTATGGAAAGGACCAACTTTTCAGAGAAGTCTGTTGATACAATATCCTGTATATTCTGAAGAAAACTTTTAAGTTTATTTTTCATTCTTATTTCCTTCTCTCCTAATTTTTTTTCCAAAAATGCCTACAGATGTTCTATAGGATACAAATCAGGACTTTGTGGAGGATGTGAGAGTACTTTCTGTACATTTTATAATAACCATTCTTTCACGATGAGAGCGTTGTTTTGAACCAAAGATTAGCTTCTGTTTAAAGTCAATATTTGCAGCTGTGCCTGTTAAATTCTGTTTTAGAATATTCAGATACACCATTTTGTCTACGGTACTTTCAATAAACATGAAATTCCAACTCCGCTAGCTCTCTTTGTAGCCCCTCCCATACCATAACTCTACCGCCATCATGTTTAACATTAGCTTATATATTTGCTGGTTTTAGTGCCATGTCCATTGGATTCAAACAAATTAATCCTTTGCACTCGAGACGTGACTCGTGGACACCGATTGAAACTTGGTCGAAAAAATTTCTAGAACTAATAAATATTATATACAGTGTTGTAAGAAAAGGACAGGGTGAGGTTTTTAAAAAATTAAATTACACCTTGTATTTTGTACCTCTTAACAATAAAATGAGCTTTTATATTCAGTAAATAATCATGTATCTAATTACTTTTCCCATTGCAAAAGGTTAAATTTTGACACGTCAGTAAAAATATCAGGCTTTCAGAAATCTTCGGGTTTTCCCACATAGTGCAACATAGCATGTTCAAGATGTTTGTTCTAATTTCTGACGTAATGCATATGCTCTACCTTCCTTAGAAAGTAAAAAAAAAAAAAATCCCTTATAGTCTATGGATGCACATTGACAACAGATTCCTCCTTCAACTCTCTTGCTATCTTTACTGCTGAAATTTTAAGATTCCTCTTTCCGTTAGAGGCAAAGAATGCTTTTGGGACCGACCACTTACATAAGATCTTTGCAAATATCCGTATCTTTTATACGTATTAATTAAGTAATGCACTGTTGAACGAGGCATTTTCACAATTTCTACAATATCTCTTATACTTTTCTTTTCTTTACATAGTTTCACAATTAGGTTTTTTATATGTATAGAAGCTTGCTTTTTCTCCATTTCTGTAAATGTAAACCAAGCGAAATAAATTAAATAAATTGCAACTCAAATCTTTGATTTGGACTCGTGCCAGTAAATGATCTGTGCATCTTTAAACTTTGCATAAAATTTGCATATAGTAAAGTACATTACAGATAAAATATATATCCAAATTGTTTTTTTTGGGGGGGGCAGTGAAAACCTTGAAAATTTTCTTTACATTATTTTAAAATAAAATGCAATATTTTAGTGAATTACATTTAAAGCCGCCTCAATCTGGGAAGAAATTACTTTTTAGAAAAAATGTTTGATTTTGAAAGCACAACTTGCTTAAAAAATATTGAGCATCAAAATGGATTCTTTCTACTGTCCAACTTTTTTTTTTATCCACTGTAAATCAAATCCCGAAGTCGAGTTACAATACCATTCTTTGTGAAAACAACCGGAGCGATTTCCCTAAACTTTTATTCTATACTTTCTAATAAAAGCATTATTCCAATCCCCGCCTTCCGCACAAAATTGTGAATTTTGGATAAAACTATTAACACCAAGAATGTTCAGATTTTTATTTTCAGAGTTCCAACATGAGAGTTATTTATTTTGGAGACATGGTAACGAAAAACTAATTTGTTTTTGGAAGTCTTTTAACTTTCTCTCTTAAAGCAAGATTTGACGGATATCTACAACTGTATTCACAAGATCACATATTACATTTCATTTATTGAAGTCATTGTATTTTTGATATTTCGCATGTATATATATGCTTGTGAAAGTACAGGCTGATAGATAGTCAATCTCTTCAAAGATTTACTTCTAAATTTGCTATGAATCTACATTGTAGATATTGAACTTGCGTATCAAATCTTATTTTTCTAGCGTTTTTTTTTGTTTCTTCGTTTGTTTTATTTTCTAATTACCAATCGCATTGTTACTCAAATAGACAAGACAGACAGATTTTCTCTGAGCATTTTGCTTAAAATCTGTGAGAAATTTCGGGTTATTTTTTTTAAAAAAATTGTAATGAAGACCACATGCAAAATTTCTTTCTCCTGCTCAAAGCATTTTCAGTCATTGCTTCCACAGACGACCAAATTCAATCATGTTTTGAATGTCTGTCGGTCTGTACTTCCCGAAGTATGAAAAAGCGATAACTTAATAACGCAGTGACTTAAGTATACGAAATTTGATATGTGATTTTATGACTGCAACTGTAGTTCTGTTTCAAATTTTGGTTTCAATCAGTTCAGGTTTCAAAAAGGCGTTCTCAACACAAATTCACTTTTATTAGAGAGTATGCGAGAAAGTTTGGGGGAAACCCCTCTCGTTGATTTTTTTTAATTAAATGTGTAAGAATGACTTTGAAAAAGACCTTTCTTAGCGAATATCTACTACCTAAGAAATAAATATGATCCATATTTCATCATGAAATTATATGCTGGTAGAGTGGTTTATGCGATTTTTTTTAAATCTCACATGTCATAATTCACATGTAATTAATATGCCAGCCTACAAATATGATCATGTTGAAAGAAATCAAATGTATTGCAGTTTGAATATCTGGAATGGTTTGTTAACTGATCTATAACTCAAGCTATAAATCCATGAAAAGTTATCTCATAATAAGATAGCATCTTTATGTGCAAGAAGACTATCACTTGGTACAGAAATTCATTCTATAATTCCTATTGTCAGCATCATAAGAAATGTGCTACAAGATTTTTAGCAAGAATTGCGTACACAAAATGTCAGATCTTCAGCACCTTGCAAGCTTGAATACATTACCCCTTAGAATACATTGCCTTTCAAATAAATGCTTCAAATACCTGTCATACATTGAAGTTTTCAAATTACGCCTCCCATTTCGCTGTTGAAACAATTCTGTGGGAAATACGATGCCGATAAATTATGATTTTGATATATAATGAATGTGAAATTTTAGATTCTAACATAATATTTCTTGCTTTGATCATTTAAAAGCTTTTTAAGAGAAAGTCTTATATTATTGCAACCAAAGATTGAATTGCAGTACCAATGCCCTAAAATACTTCCATGAAGAGCCGAATGCACAACCTTCTGATTAAATATCCTTAAGTAAGACACGCGCTCTGGCGATAAAAAAATTGCTGAGGCACTCTCATTCTGTTCACTATGATGATGATTCTCCTTTGTACTACTAAATATTTCCTTCAATGAGCAAAAAATAATAAAAAAAGAAAATATAAACTGAATTTAAAAAGATTATATGTCCTATCTTCAGTATTGTTTTACGATAAGATAACATCCATAATGATAAATTTTGATAAATAATTGCTTTATAAGTAACAATTATCTCAATAAATAATCTGAAAGCTTACTTAGGATTTTATAAATTGCGACAATTCAATATATAAGCAATAATTCTTAATAAGATAACGTATCTTTTATATTTCACCTCTACTAATAACAAAGGTGTTTATGTATGTGTGGGATGACACTATGCTGTACAACCCCGTTACTATAAATATTTTTTTTTATCTTTATCTATCTATACTTATAATAAAGCCTAATGTGTGTGTGTGTGTGTGGCCAGATCATACAACCTACATCTACCAAATTTGGCACGTGTATACTTTGGAGGCCGGGAATGTGCACCTGGGGGTTATTTTTTCCAATTTTTAATTAGAATTTAATTTATTTAAAAATTAAGCGAAATTTTGGCGTGTTTCTGCTATAACTTCCGAAAATATTACCGCACAAAAAATATTTTTACATGAAGTTAAAGATCAAAAATTTATCTTTTAAATGATACCAATGTTTTAACCTTAAATTTAAATATCTATTTTTAACGAATTTTTAAATAAATATTTTAACTATATTTTTCAACAATTTTTTTCGTGCAAAATAAAAATAAAATTTAAGCTGCAAGAGCACGTTCCGCCTTCATGGGAAAAAACTGGCTTTTTTCAAAGTGTTGCCATCACATTGATTAAAGCTCCAACTAAAAATAAATTAAATCTTTTTGGAAATGAAATCTGCAAAAATATAATTTTCGGCACGTGTCTGTAGGAAATGAAACAAATATGAAATATCATTTTTTCTAAAAAATAAATTCAAGAAAAATTATTTTATGATTTTTCTTCACTCTCTATATTATTAATCCAATAAATCAATTTTATTTTAAGGCAAGTTTTGTTTAATATGAACAGGATATCATTCAAATCAGGGCCACACAGCTAATTTGTAAATCTTTAGAAAGAGACAAATCTGCTAAAATGGTCTAAATGGAAAATGATTATATTTTATGTAACTTGATTCAATAAAAATTATTACGAATGTTAAAATTATAATGAATTTTTGATTTTACATAAAGCTTCTGCTGTGGAAATCACGAATAAGAAAATGTTCTTGAAACACTAATATTTTAAATAAAAAGAGTTAATATCCAATTAACTAAATCAATCACATCAACTGACTGATTAATGAAAATTTGAATATCACTATTCAATAAAAAAAGGATAATTTTAGATTTTCCATCGATCGTTTCAAAGAAAATACGCCAATCTGCGCGCAGGTTTCTCAAGATTAATTGGCCTAAGATTATGAAAATGTTGAGTTTTTCTAAACTTTTAACATTCTAAACTTTATAAATAAGTCTTAGTTGATCGTGGAAAATAGAAACATTCATTCATTTATTTAAAATTTGGTGTGTCCAGAATATTTCTCAGAATATGATACCTTACTGCATTAAATTTAGACTTCATAATTTTTAAAATATATTTATAGGCTGGAACAAAATATTATTATTTATTTCATTTCAATCCTTTTGAGAGCAAAACTAAAAACTGAATTTTATGCTGAATCTGAGAAGTTTTTGTTGAATTATTCTTGGAGATATTGCATAAATTATGAAAAATATTTTGTAGTTCACATAAGACTTAAATACCGAGCGATTCTGTTTGCAATACTCATATTCAATAATAATAATAAATAAATAAATAACAATAAATATGATAAATAAAATAAAAAGCTTGGTTTTATTAAAAAATATCTTTATATTAATTGCAATTTCATCATTTCCACTTTAAATTAAAGTTGAAGTTTTACCGGAAATGACAACAAATTATCAAAGTATATTTAGTAAATTGAACGAAACGATCTAAACAACAGTATAAGTTTGGTATGACTATCAAAATTTGAAGATTAAAAATGTTTTGTTTGAGAATCCTTTAACAGACCAGTTACTTAAAATATTTAATTGAAAATTGTAGCGAGCGGTAATACTGGCGAACCGGCTGCTCGCTAAAGGCGGCTAGTACTTATATAAAGCTCAATGCGTGTGTGTGTGTGTTGTCGATATACAAGCCAGACCGTTTGACCTACAGCTACCAAATTTGGTACATGTGTACCTTGGAGATCGGGAATGTGCACCTGGGGTCCCTTTTTCTGAATTTTTAGTTAGAATTTTAATTATTAATTATAAACTAACTTTCCTGCCAAAAAAAAATCTTTTCATTTTCCCCACCGCCAAATGAGTAAGGCTTCAATTTTTATTTTCCCAACAGTAATGAGGCTAAGTTTAACATTTTTCGGCCGATTATTTCAAACGATTCTGTTTATTTTCTTAATGTTTGATGCATTTAAAATTAAACATTGTTAGTTAATCGATCTCTCAGATTCATTCTGAAGTATTTTTGAATTAAAATAAAACAGAATAAAGGAAATTAAAAATTTCTAATCCGCATAGCGTTACCCCAACTGGCGTACAAAAATTCACGCATTTGTGTTACCGTAACTGGCGTTGAAAATTTACGCATGCGTATTGTGTTCTGATTGTTGGCATGACAACCATTATCAACGGATGATTTAAATTATTTTTAGGTTAGTTGCATGCTCTTATATTTAAATTGCATTTATGTTAGTTATATATTTTTTGTATATGCTTCTAGATTTAAGTACATCGCCTTTTGAGTAGTTTTTTTTTAACCTGTTTTTAACCGATTTTTTAAAACGATTCGTTTTATTTTCTTATTGTTTGATGCATTTAAAATTAAACATTGTTAATTAACGATCTGTCCATGATGAATCTGAGAAAATGTTGTTGACAAATTCTTGAGAAATTACATAAATTAAGAAAGATATTTTTTAGTGCCCATAAAGTTTAAACTCTCAGTGACTCTGTTTTCAGTTATCATATTATAAAAAAATGCTTTGTTTCAGTAAAAAATATTAGAATATTTATTGCAGATTAATTCTTTCCACTTTAATTTAAAGCATAAATTCTACGGGAGCTAACAGAAAAATTAGAGATAGACATATTACGTTATTGCTTAAGGCTTTTGAAATATTATGAGTAAATTATAAGACTATCAAAATTTGAAGTTTTTAAATAGTTTGATGAAGAAGCTATTAAAGTAGGAATTGCGTAAAATATTTAATTATTAAAATTTTAACGAACATTAAGATTGGCGAACCGGCTGGTCGACAAAGGCGGCTAATAATAATATAAAAAGAAATGAAACACTACCATTCCACAGAGTTTTCCAAACTAGAAGCCCGAATCTCATTAGAAATGTTTAACCTATTCATATAACAGTTCGTTATAAAGCTCTCACCATTTTCACTCTCACTCATCCTCCCTCACCCTTATAGCGTTTAGTTTTAGTTATATTAGAGCCCCGTTTTTAAAGCGACACTAGGGCTATTTAGGGACGAACTTCGTCATTTTGAACCGCGGTCAGGGGCCGAGGATGACGCCTGAGCTAGCATCCCCCTCTCCAAACTTCCACACCACACCAGCGGAAAGCCATCTAGCATTGACGTATCTAACGTGCATCAGATCCGTTTACTTCTTCGGTGGAATTGGGTCTCGAACCTGAAACCCTCTTGTTCCAAAATGGAGACCTTCCCACCAGGTCACCACGGCACCTTCAGCCTTCTAGTTGCAATTTTTAAGAAATTGGAAGAAGAAAGATACTTTTTTTTTTTTAATCTCAGGAGGTAAATGATCTACATTCACCTTCCGGATTACAGGAATTTTTTGGCTTGCACACAGGAATTTCCGAAGTTGGGTGAATATCATTTTTTAAGACGGAAATATTAATTTTGAATTTGCCTCATATGACGAGGATGGTATCGATGTGGACGTACATTCAAGAGTATTTAATAAAAAATGCAGAAATGAAAATTATTTTTCCCAGTATGTTATTTATTACTGATAGGTCATTGGGAAAGATACTGTTTTGAAGATTTATAAGCCAGTTAACAGCTCCTGAACAGGAGTGATCACTTTTGTCTAGTGGTCGTGTTACGCGGCTGCGGACCCAAACGTTTCGTGTTGGGTCCTCGCTCTAAACAATTCCTACAATGCTTCCAATATCGAAGTTTACCGTTCTTTCATTACAGCTTGCTACGCCATCTTACCTATAACCAAGAAGTTATCGCATCAGTTTAAGGAGTGCAAGACAGAGTAAGTACTGCATTTCAAATTTCTTGTTAAAAACATTTTCAAAGCGCAATTTTGAATGTTTACACAAATTATCATTCTAAATATTGCACACGCAACTGAAATGAAAAATAATCATTTGAATTTTTCAAACCGAGAAATATGAAGATATAAATAAATAAAAAAAAGAACGAGAATGAAAATTATAAACAGTAAAAAAAGATAAATGAAAGAATATTCATAATATTGTACTATTTGCAATTTTTGCTATATTTAGGATGCAAATCTAGAAATACAATAAACCTCTTCAAGTTAGAGCGGATATTTATGTAATTCATGTGAAATTTGTGGATTAAATGATGTACTGTAGATATATGAATTTGATACATAATGGTTTATGTTTTTTTTAGATGAGGTAAAATACTGATCGAAATTCTATGGAAATATTTCTTCTTCGATGAAACTAATTTTATGACATTGGCAGCTTAAATAGTACCTATAAGTTATTGATGTTTCCGATTTTTTTTATTTGATTTCACATTTCTAGAAACTTATTTCATCCAAATAAGTTCATTAAAACCTTATAGAATTTTCATACCTAATATTCTTACAACCACATAAAAATAGTGCCGTTTCTTCAATAGTTGGTTTCCAATTCATTTGAATATGATGACTACAACTGTTATCAAAATATATTTTATAATATTGATTTAACTGATATTCAGTTCTAACGCTAGTTATTATAATTTTATCTAAAATATCAATTGAGAAAAAATTTATAAAAAGGAATATATCTGCTAATAAACTTTCTCGTATATCCTAATACAATATTTTTTTTGTATGAAAATTCTACGTATTTCAGTATAAAACTATATTTGAAACACCTTCTAATTAATTTGTAGTAAACTCAAATGTAAAATAATTGTTGAAGATACTTTTAGTTATAAA
>JAPMOR010089590.1:1820-20159 GCA_026543865.1 Argiope aurantia | reverse complement strand
ATATATATATAAAGGGCAGAAAGATATTTTTTTTCCTGTCTTTTTGTCTCTCTCTCTATAAATATATAATAAAATAATGGTACTAATATATTTTTTAATAAATCTTCCTTCTCTAATATTAGATTTGCAGTTTAAATGTACCTTTAAGATTGCTAATTTTAATTCAAAATCTTTTATAAGAGCTTGTTTTACAATTGCAATCTATTAATATTTAACAATGTAAAATGCTTAAGTATTTAATTTTAACACCCAAAGTAGGTAAATACTTCATATGTAATATGATGATGCTATATGCTTATACATTTTGCTTTTATGTTATCTTAAACTCAATATGCATATAATTTTGAATGCTAATAACAAAAAGATTAGAAACTTGTTAAACTTTTACAACTATTTTAACTTTATAGAAAGCAGAAAATTAATTAAATTGCTATATCATTCATTGTATATAATATTTTTGTTTTAAATTTTAACCTTTTTTACTTAATATGAGTAATAATGTACTCACTAATTTTATTGTTTTGAAAAAGCAGTTTTGATGAAATAAAAAAATGTAAAGTGTTGAGTTTGGTTTTGAAATTACAATGAGCCATTGAATTAAAATAATACAAAACATGCTATTGTTTATATTTCTTGTTGAAATCTTAGATTTTTCTCTGAAAATTAACCTGAATGAAATTCAGATATTACGAAATCAAACTTTGAACTCTCAAAGGATTTTGATAATTATATGCTTTTATGCTATCTTTTATTGTATTTGTATCATACTTTTTTGTATTATATCTTCATCTTCCATTGTTTCTTTGATTTTGTTGTCTCATTAAAATGTAAAAGCTTCCAAATATACCATACATGTGTGAACTTTGCTACTCTTTCAGATTCATTCTATTAAACCTTCTTTTACAGTTAATCCAATTTGAAATACTGAAAGTTCTTTCATTATAGCAGAATAATTACACTTAAATTGTCCAGAGCCACATCAACAACAATATACTGGTACTATGCAAGCTATAATATTTTATACCATTTTATTTTTTTCTTCATTTTTTTTAATCAAAATAGTGAAAAAAGATGCTAAATAAGGTCAAAATAGTACGAACTATTATGATATTCTGAAACATTTAACTGCTTCTAAATTGGTAACAAGGCTTATTATTATTTTTTTTGGTAGGAGAATTGAATTTCCAGCCCATAAGATTATTTCCAGATTCTTTGTTGCTCATATGGAGAAGAATCGAGGATTATTTTGCTTATGCATGTTTCACTCACATTTGAAGTAGAGCTCTGGTTCCAAGGAGGGTTTGTGTCATAGTCATTTGCATTTTGATCATGGGGTATTTAAAGTGTAAATGTATATTATTTAATGCTTCATTTTTTTAAATCAAAGATAACATGTTACCAACCTGTGAAGATGCCATGAGATTCCAAGCATCATTAAAAGTTGCTGCTACTTATTTTTGATGGTCTTTATATAAAGGTCTTAAAAGTGCTTATTTTTTTTATCCAGCTGTTAATATTTTCCTTCAGATGGGGGAAAAAATCGCATTTCGCCTCACTAGATCTGCCTGATTATAGGTTGTATTTTCTTTTTGATGCTGTATTTTTCAATGTTTCACAAGTTTCAATAAATCTGCAGAACAGTGGAAAAGATTTTATCTCAATTTAAAGAAATAGTGATCGATTTAGGGAAATATATCCTTTTCATTTACTTGACTCTTCTTTCATCTTTTTTTTGCTCTTGTTTGGGGAGGGGGAATCTTTTTTTTTTTTCAGATAATTTTATATATTTAAAAAACAACAACACTAAGGTTTTTTTTCAACAGCAAATCGCTGTTTTTCTGCATGTGATTACTTGTGTATGGATTATTTATTAGTTATATTCAACATGATTTAGTGATTCGTCATTAGTGAAATATTTAAATATTTTTACTTCAATTAATTTTTGAGCAAAAATTTAAAATTTTTTAACCATATATTAGAAAATTTATATTTAATTCTTTGTGAATTTCTGAACGAGAATGCATCCAATTATTCAATGTGTCCAAAAATGAAAATAAAGTAAAATATTTAATGCTCCTTAGTTAATTATAGATCATTTGTTGCTCTTGGCAGAAAACAAATTACAAAAAACCCCAAAAATAAATAAATATTACTTTTTTATATATAAACTATTCAGTGAGGGAAAAAAAAAATGTAATCTATAAAAAAATCCAAACTCGAGATTCTGACCTATTTTCTTGATTCTAATCTCCGAATGAAGCATTTTAGGAATTATGTTTATCTATAAACAAAATAACATCAAAAACTTAAAGCTTGGAGCTGGTATTTCTTAAAATGGTACTTTTCCATTAGCCGGGTGCATATGTCGCCAATTGTGAATCAAACGCGAATTTGGCGTAAGAAATTTGGCAGAATTCTACACTATTTGGCGATTTTTCGCTTGCGCCCTGCTAACGGAAAAGTACTCTTAAAACAAAATGTGCAGCTTTCTATCAAATTCTAAATAAAATTCTCCTTTTTTTTTTGTATATTCGAATACAAGTGAACACAATAAATTTAAACTGTGATCAGTAAAATTTGGCACACAGTTTTAGCATCTAGTACACATATACGTAAATACTGCTTCAGTAATTTCGTGTATACGTAATTACGTGCACATGATGAATGAAATTTGGTAAGTAATCTTGCTCATAAAATTGTAGCTCTGTTGCAGTTTTGGATTCAATTGGCCAATCAAAAATTTCTGACCATACTCAAAGTTTTTTCTTCTTCTTTTAACCATAATTGGCTTCGGAAAATAAAAATCTGTATGCTCTTGGATTTCAGTCTTGTCAAAGGTTCCTACTTTTTATACTAGACTTGGGGACTATGCAACAAAGTATTGGAGAGACATTTTCAGCTGTTTAGATGTGTGTTGCAGAGCATATTAAGCTATTTTTTTAAAATGCATCAGAGTGATGTTGCATTTTTGACTTTTTATGAATCTGATGTTCATAAATTAATAAAACTATGATTGTATTCTTTTTTTAAAAAGTTTTAAAAGAAAATTTCCTACCAAAATTTTTTCCTCAGTGATTTTATAATGAGATTTTGTTAGGAGTTTCTTTGATATATGTAGATTTAGGATAGGAAAACATAGGAATTTCCGAAAGAATGTGCTAAGCATTAAGGATTTTTATCCCTTCATTCGGAGCACAAGAACCTTTTATAGAGCATATGTAAGATTAATTAAATAAATAAAAGTGAAGTTGGTTCAAGAAATAAGAGACTATTTTAGAGTGAAATTAATATTGGTTGATATATTTGTGTTGGTATATAATTGTATATTTTTTTTTATTAAAAAACAAACTATGTTTTATTTTAATATCCTCTGTCTGTGTACTTTTATATGTAATGGCATCTAATTCATTTCCCAGATCAAAGGAATTTTTTTTTTATTAACTTATTTTCGAGCCTTCTAGATTTTATTTAGACGTGAGAAATTTTATGACCATTAACCACAAAACACTTGAATAAACGAGTTGAAAAAAAAATGAAGTAAAAATGTTTAGATGTGATCATTGGGAATCGCATCCTTCCTGTAAAGGGATGGTGGATGGAACATGTTTAAACTCATTGCTGTGACTAAATATTTACCTACAGAATTAAAATTAGAAATAGATCTTGAAAGCCTTAGAGATAGATTTATTAAATTAGAGATAGATTTTAAAAGCCTACAGCAATCAGGATAATAGACTTCCACTATTTGAAATTCCTTTTGTAAAATTTAATTCATGACTTTACTTTAATCTCATTGACTGAAAACGGAATATATCTTGTCCACAAATTTTTAAATCCTTACCTAATAAAGACAATTCCTAAGAAAGCAGGTGATAAATTATTCTTACTATCCTTGCTTTGCCTCCATTAGCTGTTGAAAGGGCAGTCGAGATTGTAGCAGAAGCCTAAGTTACACCTTGCAATAAATCTGAGAAAGAAGGCTTCGTAGAGAATAGTAAAATAGAATATTAGTGTCATGAAAAATCATGCCAAAATTCGATAGCATGAAGGATTTCTCTGCTATATGAAATATAATATGTTGGTCTGTATTATATATAATATAAATGTCTTCTTTTTATAAACTTTGCCTGTAATAAAGAATTTTGTTTGTACAATTTCAATTTTTTTTATTAAAACATATTTTTAATTCTATTAAACCTGGATCTAAAAACACATTCTGCAAAAGTTTTTAATATGTATTCTCTAAATTCAGCGTGAAGGGCAGAACTGATACTTGTTATAATAAAATATAGATTATATATATGAATATAAATTTTAAATGTTTTAAGTTTGAAATAAAATTTGATCACCAATACACTTTACATAGGCACTTTTTTAAAATTACCTAGTTTTGGGTTATTTACACAGTCATCAGATAAATGCCCAAATAATATTTAATTATACCACAACCCTATCAGTAAATGATATAAATGTTCTAAAAGCAGATTATTTGTAACATATTTATCAATTTTATTATACTTTGTTAATAAGATGTATTAATTAGAACCTAAACATGAGCCAGTTAATTTTAATTTCCATCCTTAAAAATCATATTGCTTCAAATAAGTATAAAATGAATTGTCATGTTGAATATATATATTTAAAACTGCTGAACAGGAGAAATGTATTTTCTGTGTATATATATATTGACTTCTAGGAAAAAAATTATTGAATTTGCAATATTCTTTTCATTTTAGATCACCTGGACCATCTCCATCTCTTGAAAATCCTTCAATAACACCCAAGGTAAAATTTTCTTTGCTTTTTTTATTGTACTAATAGAAATGTTGTGCTTGATAATTTATTTTAAGTGTTTGGTTTGTCCATTAAAAAAATATGTTGTTATACTGAATTAAGTAACTATCTTTAAATTATCATTGCTTATAGGGATACATAGTATGTGAATAATTCTTCATATTATACATTGATATCCATTATGTATTGTTTGAATAATTTTTAATGAATTATTACAGTGAATTAAAATGACATTCTTCTCCTTTCATCTCTAAATTTTTAATCAAATTAATTCATATTATAGTTCATGACAGCAACATTTAGAGATATTTAACCGTTTTGCAGGAATTGTATTTGTTTATACCTAATGAGGTTCACAACCTACTGTATGAGAGACAGATGTAACGAGGACACTTTCAAATCTTCACCAGATCTTTATTTGCATTGAATTATATTGGTCATTGCTTGCAGAGGGTAGAAAAATATTGTTAGAATTAGAAAATTATTTTTGTTATGTAAATTTTTATTTTGGTTATTCACATATCAAAGGAATTAATTACCTTTAACATTAATACTTCCTGGCCTTCAATCAGATAATTTTTTCATAATTATGGTTTTTTAAATTTAACAGAAGTTCAAACAAAACACAGAAATATATCTGATGATCAGATTATAAATCTTTGAGTTAATTACAATAACATGCATTATTTTTAATTGCAGGAGCTTTTTTCGAATACTATTTTAACATTTTTCATATTGCATTCATCTGAATTGTTTTATATGTCAGAATATTTGTGTATATCTGATATATTTAAACATAAAAAAAAGCATCTAATTTAAACACTTACTAATATATACTGTAGCTTTGTGGCCATTTTGTATTGAAAATTTACTTTTAATTTGTTAAGATTAAATTTGGAAATGAAGCATACTTATTAACATATGCAGCATACTTTTTAACAGATTATAAGTTGAATGCTTGTAATTTGTTGAATATTTTAGTTATATAGTTTTAAGAAACTGTACAAATAACATAGATGAACTGGTTTAGCCCTAGAGATTAGATATAAATAAACCTAATTTAGGTTAATATACTAAATAACTTGATTATAAATAACTTGTTAAATGTTGAGGTTAAATAACTTGTGTCATCTGATATAGATAGGTGAATGAGTGTTATATTAACTGGTAAGTGAAATTATGCTGAGCACTGCACTACATCTTTTTAAGCAAATTACATTGCATGCATGTTAATTATGCTATCAAAGTTGTATTGATAAATAATCTATGCCAGTGTTATAAATTTCCACGCTATCTCAAATTATTTTTTGCAAAATTTTGCTATATGTTATCAAAATGTTTACATGGCTAGTAATCCTTCCTTTTGTTGAAAATCTGAAATTTTGTTCACGATAGATCTTGTTGTTGCACCGAATAATATATTTTGTTATTGCACTACATAATAGATCTTGTAATTTGGATTATTTTAAACCATTTTATGGTCTGAATATATTTAAATCTTTTATTACTATACAAATTACAAATCATTTTTTGTTCTGAATGTATTTAATGTTTTAAATTTATTCATTGCTCTACATGACTAACACAAATTCTTAACCAGGGAGTATTTTTAAATTAAAAATTTTTTTTTTTATAAACATTGAGATTAATTACTGCCATTTTGTTTCTTTCTAGGAAGAAAAGATACCTTTTCAGTTTGAAAATGCTTCTCTTAACGATATGAGGAAAGCCATAAGGGAAAAATGGCAAGAAATTGAAGATTTAAAAAAAGCAATTCGTGAAGCAGATGAACCGTAAGAACTTTTTTGTTTATTTATTTACATATCTAAAAATATTTTTAGAGCTTGTTTATCAAGCTTACACTTAGTACTTTATTTTCTCCAAATGTCTTTACAGTATTTTTCTTTTTTAAAATTTTAGTGAAAATGGTGTTGGAAAATTGCAATGTGAAAAAAAATATATATATACTTGAGTAATATATTAAATGTTTAAATTTTTATTTAAATTAATTTAAATATATTTTGATGATTAAATGTAAAAATTATAGTAATGATTTTTTTAAAGTTGTACAATGGTTTTTGTTTGAAATCTGATTTGAAATAATCTTATTAAATTTTAATACATTTTGATTCTTTTAAACACAATTATATTTGACAGATAAATCATATTATATTCTTTGTTTCACTAATGTGTGACATGTTTTAGCAATTTTTAATAATCAGCTTCTCAGTGAATGTGAATCGTACATTTTAAAGAGAATTCATTTCATGCCATGACTTTATATTCTTATCTGGAAAGTGAACTTTAATATAATTTTGCCTAAGTGAATAGTTTTCAGGCTAAGTGAATTGTTTTCAGGTGTAATTTATAATAATTTAAATACAAAGCTTATAGAAATATGTTTCAAATTTTCAGAGTTTATTTATTGTGAGAAAAACATTCCAATGATAGAACAATACTTTCATTTTAAAATAAAATGTGTATGAAAATAATATTCCCTTGATTTGCTTTTAATGCCTTTTTCAAAATCTTTATTAAAAAAAATGTAATTTTTTTCAGGGAATATGATGAAAGTCAGTTGGAATGGTGTATTGATAAATTGCAGAAGTGCAGTGAATGTAAAGATCAAATTCATATGGTGATGGAAAATATAGGTGAGTGGTAGGTTATAAAAATGAATTTCTCAGTGGAATTTTTCTGCATTATCATAATTCTAAATCACTTCTTTATAGCTGTTCTTCAGCAAAAAACTGTGAAGGAAGTCTATGAAGATCTTGGCATGAAAGATGATGATTAAAAGGAAGATTCACTAAAAAATTATCTTAAGTTATAAACCAAATTAGAGATAAATGTTAATTAAATGCAAAAATGTAACAAAAAAATTAACTGGGCCTTAAGTCTTTTTCAAGGGATTCAAACCAGGGATTTTTTTTCTAAGAGGTCTGATTTTTGTCCAAAATATTTACCCCTCGTGACCCGAAAATCCTCAAAAATTGAGGTTTTGGAGATAAGAATCAGTATCAGAAAATCAAAGACAATAATTACACAATAACAAGCAGAATATTATTTCAAAATTTTTAAAATCTAAGCAAATTTTTAAAATCTAAACCACAGCAAAATCAAATAAAATTAGACTACAAAAAGACCAGTTTATCATAAAATATCATTAAAATATGAAAGCAAAGCACATACCATTTGGAAATAAAATTCCAAAAAACTCAGTGAAAAAAATATACCTGTCAGTGTAGGTGCATTACGTTCAACTAAATTTTATTGTTCCCCATTTAAAGCTGCAGACACCTTTCACACTTGGTTAAAGTGCCTTGTCATCATAAGAAATAATTGAATGATCTCAGCGCCATCTATTTAGTTAAAATATCAAAGTGAATAAACTAGAAAAATTATCTTTATCTGTGAAAAAATTTAGAAAATAGATAAGCCCTCTCTTATTAAAACTTCTATACTGAAAAGGTTTTTGGGAAAATCAGTAGTAATTACGTTTTTAATGAGATTGTTTGTTGCTTCGGTATAAGAAATTTTGTTATTACAAATATTTTTAATCCTGTCAAATTGTGAGAGCATCAAATTTTTGAAAACATTAGAGTTTTAATTAGAATGGTAATTGCTAAGTTTAATGATTTTAAAGTTAAATTCTTCCCTTTTATCTTAAATACCTACCAAAGTTTTTCCGTTAGAAATTTCTATTTTTAAATCTGGACAGAAAGCTTTATGCTGATTTTCGTTCATTTCAGTTAAAAATAAATCTTCAGGGTTGCAATCAATAACAACATTAGCATTATTTAAGTTTAATAAAAGCAAGTCATTGATATATCTTCATCTATACAATGACCTATTTCTTTGTTTTTCATATTTTAATGAGTTTTGGTTTCATGATTAAATGGTCTTTTTATAGCTTGGTTTTATTTCATTTTGCTGTGGTCTTACTTAGATTAAAAAAAAATTTTGAAATAATATTTTGCTTGTTATTGTGTAACGGAGTTTGTAATACTAATTCTTATCTCTGAAACCTGAATTTCTTGGGATTTTTGGGTCACAAGGGGTCAGCATTTTGGATGAGAGTCTGTCGGTGGTAAGGTCTTGACTTCGGAACCGGAGGGCTTCAGGTTCGTGACCCGCTTCCGCCGAAGAACCGTAGTGTAAGGGGGTCTGTTGCACGTTAAATCCATCATAACCAAACATCCTCCCACTGGTGTGGAGAGTGGGTGCCAGCTCAGGTGTCGTCCTCGTCATCTGACCGCAGTTCAAAATGACGATGTCCGTCCCAAAATAGCCCTAGTGTTGCTTCAAACGGGACGTTAATACAACCAAAACCAGACCTCTCAGATAAAAAATCTCTGCCTTAGGGTGACTCTTAAAAAATTCTTCAAGCTGGATTCATTGCTTTGCTCTTTTTGGTTCCTTTTTTGCATTTAAACTTAATATTTAATTCTAATTTGGTTAAGTTCATTTGTGTTTTAGTTGTAGCAGCATTAGCATTCTCTAAATGCAATGCATCTTTTATTAGTTTGGTTCAGGAAATATTTATTTTTAAATTGAATTTCAAAATGATTACTTTTTTTGATTGGTAGTTTCTTCTTATTAGTTATTGTAGCTATTCTAAAGTAATTTTATTTATGTAAAACTTACTAGAACTTGTTAAAATTGTAATCTGGAATACTCTAAAATTATCTCTTTAGAAATGTTTATTATTATTATTATTTTACAATTTACACTCTTAAAATGGTTAAAGCTTTATATTCATCAATAATATAGTGTTTATTGAATTTTAATTTTCTAGTTAGAACTAATATTATTTTAATTTGATACTAATATGAGAGCCGAGTCATTAATTGTTTGATCCTAAATTCATATCATGTGATACTTGTGCTATTGTAATATATGAATTGTTATTGTAAATAGACATCATGTGTATTTATTTAACTATTATATACATATACATATTTCTGAAATGTGATAGAGTTTTTTTTTCAATTAATAATGTAATTGTTCACAGCAGATGATTTAAATTTTTTCTTAGTCATGGTATCATGAATAAAATCCTTTAATTGTAGGGATTATCCTAAAGTTTCAAAAAAGTGTAAATTTCCTTGTATTTTGTTGGGTAAAAATATTATGCCTAATACAAGTATTTATTAAATCTATAGAGCCTAATAATATAGTAATTCTTGCATGTGCCGTTGTGAATAATCATCTTGTATATAATATATTTATATATTGGTTTGTGTATTCAAATTTTTTCAGAATTTTTACTATCAATCTTACTTAACATAACAGCTTTGTATCAGAAAAGTAGTGTATAAACTTTTAGATCAATGTTTTATAATTTGGTAGCAAGATTTGTAAAATATCAGGACACTTTATTCTAAATAATTCAGCTTCCAGTTGCCATAGTTTCATATAAATGTAGTCACTCCTACCATCTTATTCAAAAAAGAAATTCTTATCTTTCAATAAACTTTTTAAGCTCAAAATTTAAAAATCTTCTATGAAGAAAATTTAAGAAATACTAATTATACAAAATCATCTTATGTTATCAAATTTTCTTGAAATCTGTACAGCTTGGATCTTATTTGTTACCATTCTTGTCACCACTACTAATTATGAATGTTCATCTTCATAATTACATTAATAATGTCATCTTACTTGAGAAATTCTTAATACTCATAGCTATCTGTGAGGAATATTAGCAAATAACACCAGAGACACTATTGCTAAATGGATAATTTAATAATATTATCAAATAAATATCCTCTATCACAAAAATTGGATTTTGAAGAAGTTTTCTGAAATGAAAACTTGAAATAAACACCATAAATTATTTTCATTTTACAACATTACAAACGTCTTACCAGGTTGATAAATTTGTATTCAATCAAACTTTATTTGATTGCAATATCATAATATACTGAACAATGTTGTTGAAACATTTATGAACTATTATAACACCATACAAGCATTAATTGTACAATAGTGAATTTAAATAAAGAAGATATAAAATAGATTTGTATTGAATAAAAATATAAATATATTTTTAATTATTCTCTTACTTTTTATAAGACACTTTAAAATAAAATGTTCTGAAGAGTGATTAAGCATCTCAAAAAAGGAAATTCTATTATAATTGATTGTATTCATAAGTTTGTTTTCTAAAGGCTCCCCCCCCCCACTTTAAATGTTTATCAGGACCTCCTACTTAAAGAGTATCCTTAACGAGTAAATTAACCTTAAAGAGGACCTTCTTAAAGACTATATTAGTTAAGAAAATGAGTCATCTTTAGATCATAGTTGTTTAAAATAGTGTTTTTTTAGATTAATTACTTAAAATATTTTTTAAAATAATTAATTTATTCGAATAAAGTTAATTTTCTTCTATTTTAATTTTTCTATTGCCCTTTATTATTTTGATCTTACTGATGCTTGAAAACTTATTTTTTATCATCTGAATTTTATTTTATGTCATGTATGTATATGAAAGCTGCAGTTTCATAATTGAGTTGTTTAATTTCATCATTGTAGAAACATTTACCATGTTGATAAGCGTATATTGCTGTTAAATCTTTTTATTTAGATATTGTATCATATTATAATGAATAATCTATTTAAACATTACATAATTTTACAAAAATTGATTGCATAATAAGGAATTTTGAATATTGAGAAACTCTGAAATCTATATTTGTGTTAAATTCATTTTAAATATAACTCTGCTAACTAATATTTGGGTATTCAGAAGTTTTATATTAATAATCTAATATATTGAGATTTTATACATTTGTGAAAGAAACTGAGCTAAAATATGTACATTGATTTTTACACTTTTATTTTTATAGCAGTAAAAGACAAATTCATAAGCCAAAGAATCTGTGAAATTTAAACTGAAGTTGGTTTGCACAAAAATAACATATAGATTCGTGTAAGATTATATGTAACATTTATAGCAGTGATATGATTTTTGTTTTTGGATGGTTTAATGGATAAATAAAATTTGGTTAATTGTTTCTATTTATCAAGGATCGTAGAAGTAGACAATTTGGAAGAAACTGATGCATGTTGAAAACTCTATAAAGTGTTGCATTTTTATATTTATGGAATACATGCATCTTCTTGTATTTTGCATATTTTTGATCCTTTGTTGAATTGTTTAATGTACAATATCCCATTTAATTTGTATAATTTTTTTTGTTAATAAAAATTAAATTTGACAAGATGCTGTTTGGTCCTATTATTATCAAGGTCTGTTCAATAGTAAAATTGTAAATTGAACAAAATTAACAGATTCACAAGTATTTGATGCCATTAAAAATAAAAATGAAGAACAAAATCATTTTTAGTTTAGTTTTTATTTTACAATTGTTGATTGTAGATTACTTTTACTGTGTGGGCACAATTTTTTCACATTAAATAGGTAAAACAAAGTCTTGATTTTAGCTGGCAATAATTACAGATAAATGTTCCCCTGTCTTGTTTTGTTTATCACTTAGCCTAACTGGTGCCCATTCCTATTATAAGTATTTTTTAAATTTTATTTACTTATTCATTGTATGTTATTTGTTTATGATGGTCACTACTTATTCTAACTACATCACTACAGAGATTCTATACAAATGGCAGGCTATTAGAGTAGTTTGGAATTCAAAAATTTATTATGAAATTCATCACGTGCAAAGATGGTTTTGCCATGAAAAGTTCCATTAAGTTGATGAGTTTTTCACCAATTTCACTTTGTAACCATGAGTTTTGTACTTCATTAATTTCATATACCATTTGCAGTTTTAAATATTAATTATATAACGATTTTCAGTATTCTGCTCTTTTGTGGTCATAGAAATTTTAATGACACAATCAAAATCTGTTGAATGTAGTAAATGCCTGAGTTAATTGAGTATAAAAAAATACTGACATATACATGTATAGCAAATGTATAGACTAAATGTGATAAATATTCATTATTATTTCATGAAATTGAATTATATTTTGTTCTTTGAATTACTTTTTAACTGAATACAATGTTCAGAAATAATAAAATATATAAAGCGAAAAGTTTGCAGCTGCCACTCTAGATGGTATAGTGCCTGTTTTGGTTTGGTTTGGTTTAGTTATATTAACGTCCCGTTTAAAGCAACACTTGGGCTATTTTGGGACGGACCTCGTAATTTTGAATCGTGGTCAGATGACGAGGACGACACCTGAACTAGCACCCCCCTCTCCACACCACACCAGCGGGAGGACGTTTGGTCAGGACGGATTTAACGTGCAACTGACCCCCTTACACGACGGTTCTTCGGTGAAATCGGGTCTCGAACCTGAAACCCTCCGGTTCCGAAGCCGAGATCGTACCACCAAGCCACCGCGGCCCGTGCCTGTCCTGATATTCGCACAAGTTTTATCAAATTACTGAACTAGATAAAAATTCAAACAACCTTTTTATTTTTCTCCTAGACAGAAAATTTCAAATGTGTTACAATATAAAACAAATGTAAATGTAAAAACGGCCACAAAGCGATTTTGAAACTGAATTCATTTTATTACAAACAAATTTGTAAAAGATTAAAAAAAAGTTTTTGCATTTTTGGCCCTTGCCTTCGTGAAAGCAGTTTAGAAAGATTAAAAAAAAAATTAATAACAATAAAAAAATATTTCGAAATTTTGAGGAATCTCCATATTTTTTCAGGCCATATATGTTCAAAAGAATCCAATTGTTAATTGTTCTTGCATGTGAAAACAACAATAAAAAAGTGTTATTTGGTACTAAAATTTTGGATTTTTTCTTTACAAGTAAAATTCGGATTTATCTCAATTATGTTGAATGAAGTCTGTGTATTTATCTATGCAGGTTACATGAAACTTCATAATTAAAAAATGCAGCAAGTTAAATGTATAAAACTTTTAATACATTTAGACTTGGTATTTCATTTTATAACTTGGATTAAGGTTTATATCAAATTTTGAACTTCATTCTCTTAAAGGTTAACTAAATGTCAATTAGTCGCTTTATGGATATCCGAAAGCAATAATTCAAAAGAGGCCAAAAGTTATATGCATGAAAACTTTTATGCGATCTTTTTATTTTTCTAGAATTTTTATCGCAAATTGAAATTATAAATATCGGCCAAATTTAGAAGACAGTTGGTCAAAGAATAGATGTTCAAATGCATATTTCCTCTGATTTTGACCGGATAATTCTTGCGTGTATGTATATGTACTGTATTCTTGCGTGTATGTATGTTGTATAACATGGTCTTATCAAAGGCTCAGTTATTGAATGTGTTACTTATGTTTCATAAATAACACCCTTTTCTCTGAATATTTTACATTAATAGTGATAACGATTCTTGATTAAGATGACTCTCCAATGTTTCCAGGATTCTTTTTAATCAACGCTCTCCTTGTATTGTAAATTCCTTAGGAAAAAACATGTTAAAATATTCTGTTGATAAAAACAATGATGCGACTGCTTCCTTCAGTGTCTGCAGTTAGAGCCGCAGTCATCTGGTGGTGTAATCATGGGATGAGAACATCTGGGGGTCTAAATCCGACTCCATGGAAAACCAGCCATATCTGTATTGATAATATATGTTGAAGATCTTGCTGTTGGATTGTATGGCGTACAATTATTTAGAAATGCATGTGGGCTCTAGTATGATCCTTGCCATACGAATATGATTTTATACTAAAATACCTCTCTTAAAACTGACCACGTTATTTCAAACTAATACTTCAGTTTGACTAAATTAAAATAATTGAGGCAACATTATGGGAATGAATTTTTTCGTGTTATTTTGTCTGATGGAAGAAGATCTGATTGTGAAGCATTTTTTATTGGCTGTCATAAATATGATGGGATTGATTAGAAAGTGGATCTTTCAGCATAATATCGTGTGTACTTTTTTGAAGAAGTGAACGAACACGAAGACTGTGTTATCCTGCTGGATAATAATAACCATCAACTTGTCATTGGGATGTTGACGTAATCGGCTTAGATGGTGAGAACAACGATGTTATTTAATCTTTAAATGATTCATTGCTCGCTTTAATTTTTGAGCGAAATGTTGCTGATCACCCAATCCACCAATTTGTGAACGTGCGTGTAGTATCCGTAAGTTTTCGCTAATCCACAACCTAGACCCCAACTGACGATTCCAACTTGAGTCCAGTAGGTATCCCCATCTTCATTCAACCAGGACTGCATCACAGGGCCTCCACTATCTCCTGGACAAGTGTCATTACCTCCTTGAAGATAGAGAAGGGAGAAAAAACTAATGTAAATTAAAATTTAATTTCAGACAAATTAGTTAAAAAAATCTTTTAGTTCTAATTCCAAATGGTTTTTATGTGGTAAAATAATGTATGATATATTTAGTACGATGCGCCAAAAAAGTACCCAGACACTGCTCGTTATTCCGAAACTAATTATTGCGCAATTGAACTGTAATTGACTGTCACAGTTTATTATAAATGGATAAATATTTTTTCAGAGAAGGAAACATATGCAAGTTGTAATAATTAAAGTGATCCTATTCAGACCCCTCTAGAACCCGTTCTACCCATCGGATTTTGATGAATTTTGGTGTACACGTTATATGGACCATGTGTGGGGGGAAATACTGCAATAAAAATTGTTCATATTTTGACAACCAGAGGGCACATTTTAAAAATTCTTCATTCAAATTTGTGAAATCTATAAGAGATTTGGAGTCAGAACCTGAAAATCAGTCTGCGTGTCTTTGCCATTGTTAATCATGCTCTTACAGAAAAAAAGATCGAGCTTTATTGGTAAAACTGGGTTACCCAAACGGCGACAATAGCCTAGGCTGCACTGCACGAATATCATCGTTTAAAGGGATTGTGAAAAAGATCCATGTTGAAGGATGGTTTGATAAAGTTGATTATGAAATTTGAAGAGATTGGAGACTAGAGTGTGCTGCTAAGAAGAGGGCGGAAACCATTTGCAAATGAAACTGTTGTAGAAGTAGCACTGCTGTAATTAAGAGTCCCCAATTTCAGCTATTCTTCAGCACGTGCTCGAGCGGTATCACGTGAGTTGCCGAACTCGTGGTCGACAATACGAAATATTTTGCGCTTCATTTTAAAATGGTATTCGTATAAGATCCACTTGTTGTAAATGCTGCCACCAAACACGCTATGAATTTGCTTGCCGATTTTTAGCGAGAATGGAAGTTGATGATTCTTGGCCTTAGTAAATTCTATAGTCAGACGAGGCATACTTTTCTTTAGATGGAGCTGTGAATAATCAAGATTGCCGCATATGGGGTGCTCCACTTCCTAATGAACTGCACCAATAACAACTGATTACGTGATTGCTTGGTGTGGATTTACTGCTAATTTTATCCTTGGATCGTTTTTCTTTAAAAATTTCACTCCTCCAGGTCCTAAAACATGCTCTGTCACGAGTGCACGGTACAGTGAACTCCTTGGAATGTAAGCCATTCCTGCTTTACAGGAATATCAGTGTTTGTAGACTATTGTCTTCATGCAAGATGGGGAAACTCCCCACAATGGGCGCCAAGTCAAAAAGTTGCTTCATGCTAACTTTGTCGAAAATTGTGTAATATCCAAAGCATTACCGGATGCCTGGTTTGCTCATTCACCCGACTTAAATCCCTGTGATTTCTGGTTGTGGGAATTGCTAAAAGACCGTATTTATGGAAAAGGAATTAGGACTTTACCTGAGTTGAAAATCAGCATTACATGTCATTTGCTGCAGTCCCTAGAGGGTTTCTTTGCTCTACCATTGAAAACACTATAATGCGCTTTCAACATGTAATTCATATCAATGGGGCACACGCATTCTGCAATTGAATAAATTTTAATGATTTGACAGATTTTTTGGCCTCTGTTAGGCCTTCTGTTTTTATTGCAGAAGTCTTTTCCCCATGGTCCATATAATGTATATACCAAGTTTCATCGAAATCCGATAGGCAGAACGGATTTTAGAGGGGTTTGAGTAGGGTCTCTTTAATTATAACTACCCTGTATGTGTTTAGTTTTACAAAAACTCAATTTTAAAAATTGGAACGCCCATTTTTGAATATGTATCTAAATTCTTCACATAAAAATAGTTCTACATATAATATTTTATAATTTTGAGTAAACAGTATCAATTATAAATATTTGAAATTTTAATATTAAATGAGAATTTCATTTTTCTCAATATATTTTCAAGATATAGTGAATCTTTGACCGTGATTCTTATTTTGAATAAAAATATTCACTCAATACGAAAGACAAAAACTATGCATTTTTTTAAATATATGAAAGTATACTTTTTTTACTAGTTTTAAATTCCTAAGTTAAACATTTTTTATTAAAACTTAAAAAAAAATTGAAATCAAATTTTGAAACATTATTGTTTAAAATTTTATCCACTTCTGTCAAAAGATTATTAAAGATTCTCATTTCGAATAGAGTTCTTGCTTTATACACACATAGAATAACTCACCTTTTCCATCTCCGGCGCAAAACATACGATCACTAAATGCGTTTTCACGTAACAAATAGAAGAAAGCTTCTCTACTTCGGCACCTTTCTCGAGATTGAATTGGAAGCATTATCTCTTTTAGTATGTTGGGGGGCTGGTATTCTACTTGTTCCATAATCCGCACGATTCTTGTCAGTCCCCATCCTATAGCTACTACATGTTCTCCTGGTTTGTAAAAGCTTGTATCATGCAGCAATTCTGAAAACATTTGAAAAAAAGATAACTAGCTATTACTACATTTGTAAAAATAAAAGGTAAATATTGTTACAGATATTCCGGTGTTCTTTACCGATTTGTTGGTCGATGAAATATACACAGTCCTCTGGTAACGGACAAGATGACTTTTATTAAACACGAAGAATACAAGAACACGTAGACGACAAATATACAGCCGAGACAAACACACACACCAGCACACTACTATAAACAGTAGTCCACAAGTCGTAATCGGTAGTAATAACAACCACAGCACACAAAGCGGCCAGACAGAATTCATCAGGAGGAGGGAATGTACGTACTATGCATGTCTCTCCACTGTTTCCTCGCTTTAGCTGTATCCAACTGTTGACTCACTATTGCACGACTGGCTACTCCTCACACGATTTGATATTGCTTCTACAATAAAAACCAGGACTCGGCACACAATTCAATTCAGAAATCGCTTGAGCTACACACAACGCTTGCATTACGCCGAACTGATCCAACTATTCCGCCGACTCTTTCCAGGACTACGATTGCCGGCCTTTTATAGTTTCCGGGAGTTGGGCAGAGAAGGCTCTGGACTAATCAGGCGTGCCTTGGTTCCCGTTGTTCAATTGTTAAAATTCTGGAAGTTTCCAGTAATATTTATTTTGTCGCCAAATTCGTCGTCAAGTGGCTAAATAGTCGTCAAGTTTGTCGCCATCTCTGAGATCTCTGATGCGGCATCCGATTAACACCCAACAGAGCTAATTGTAAAACGGTCTTTCCAGTGATTGAACTGACCTTGCTGAGAAGCCACATTATAGGTTTGTAACAATTATATA
>JAPMOR010089588.1:20684-33546 GCA_026543865.1 Argiope aurantia | reverse complement strand
GCAAAGGTCTTCCCTTATTCAGTGTAACAGTATGGAATATTCTGTAGCATATATGAATTGAAATTTGCCTTTCAATTTCTGGAGGGAAGCCAGAGGAATTTGAAATTTCACAGTTAAGTTATTTTCAGATGCCGAGAGAAGTAAACAGTGAGCTACGTTTGAGAAAATGAAAGGAATTGCCATGTTTTGGTAAGATATTGAATCCGCTGGTTTCCTTTGAGCGATGCTTTTTCCTTTTATGTGCTATTTTCGAAAAAGAGCTTGGCAATATTATGAAAGAATTTCCATTTTTTTATAACAATTTGTTCATTATCGGTGTATGCTAACTGTATTGGTGTAGAACTAACTTTTGGTTTTGAAGAGAGTTAACAGAAATAGTTTTATGCAGCAGATATTTGTACCATATATTCCAAATGTTTTTTTTATGTGAGAGGCTTAGATTTATTTCAATTATTTCTATTAATAATAAGGAGTGTGCGTGTGTATGTTAATGCTGCGCAGGAGCGACTGTTTGATGAAATTCTACTAATTATGGCCATATACACTTTCCATAGTAGAAAAACTCCCTTCAAAATGATTATTTTGTAATTTTGAATAGAATTTAATTAATAACGAATTAAGTGAGATTTCAGTATTTCCGCAAAATATTACATACAATTAACTTTTCAATATTTTAATATATATCTGTAACTCAGACCCAATTACTGTTTTGATTTTGCCAATTTTTGTTTCATATGAAAGCCCCTGATCTCTAGAGATGGCATCAGTGGCCATCTGTTTTTTACAGCCTATCTTTAAGAAAAGACTTTTTTTAAAATACACTGTTTATTCTGTATTTAAAAAAACAATGCCCCATCGCAAAATAATGGACTGATTTCACCAATTTTTATTTCATGACGTTTAGGTATGTTACGAATGTTCTTTTGTTCCACTCCGACATTCAACTTTAAAATATTATAGAATAAAATGTTGGCAGATCCTCTAGTGTCAATATATACAGTGATTTCGCGTATTTGATTCGCTTATTAAAGTTGCTACTTTGCCAGCATCGCTAACTAAACCAAATATTCCTTATTTATTGTGCATGCATAGTTTTAAAAAGTACTTTCATTTGTCCTTATTCATTATTTCAATTGGTGTAGCTCATCAAACTTCATTGACTGTACTAAATTAGTGCTTTTGATTGGTGAACGGTTGGTCGTTGAAGAAAGCTAGTTCTCTTTCTAAGAGATAAAATATGTTATAGAACATTTGTATACTTAAAATATATGATCATTTAGTAAATGTAACTCATTTCCCATGATGCTCAACGTTACATTTTTCCGCTCAAAGAATGCATTTTCTTGTCACTACTTTGCTTCCTTTCTTAAAACTTGAATGACATTGTGACATTTTTCACAATCCGGGTTTTTCTCTGAAGCCGTGCGGAAAAATGAAATTTATATTTTAAAAAGAGATTTAAGGAGTGAATATAAAGAAGATATAAATTTGGAAGCAGAAATGTAAGTGAATTTTGGCACCGAGCAGACATATGTCGTAGCCATATGTGCACAAATCCCGCTTTTTTTTAGGAAATGCAATGTATTAAAATCGTCTGACTTGTTGAAATCGTTTTAGATTTCACGGAATCTCTGAACGGTTCACTGACATTAGGGAAAGTGTCATCTGCTTAAGACACTTGAAAATAAAGTTTGCCACACAATGACTCAAATTAAAAAAAAATGTGGAAAATAAAATCAGCTTTGAAAAAAAAAATCCTTAGAGAAAAAACCATGAGGTGAACAGACGAACTAGAAATAGTTAAATCAAAAAAGAGTTAAAATAAGAAAGAAACGATATTGCATTGCTATGATCGCGCTTTTTATAACTGCCATATTACATTGAATTTTATTATTATTTTTTAACTTTTTAATAAATTAATGAAAACCTGATCGAAAAATTCTTTTTAAAAATTCTTATTGCTTTCTATTTTTCGATTTTAAAATATTTTTTTTATTATTTATTAATATATACTTTATTGAAACTTGTATTCTTTTTTTCCATATTCAATATGAGAAAGAAAACTCTGATATGAAATTAAAATTATTTAGAATTAAAGATTAACAGATAATTAAATTATGAAAAAAAAAATTAAATTTTTTATCATCACCAGAAACAAAAATCCGTGCAAAAAGTTTCCGTATTATAACATTCAATATTGCTTCGATTTTTTAAAAATCTTTTTAGTATATTAATTAAAACATGTTTTTGAAATATCATTTTAACATTTATGATCGCTTTATACGTTTTAAAGGTTTATTCTCCTAAACCTTTTTCATAAATTTTCATTATATACATTAATGAATCTTGTATTCTTTTGTTTTTCATATTCGATATCTAACTGAGAACTCTGATGTGAAATTAAAATTATTTATAATTAAGAGAAACTATCAACCAAAAAGGAAAGCAATCTTTATGAAAATAACTTAAAGATAAATATTTCCTGACTTAAAACTAATTAAAAAATGATACATTGTATTTAGTGTCTAATGCTGCTAACTCTAAAACACAAATGGACTTAACCAAATTAGAAATAAATATTAAGTATAAATACAAAAATGAATTAAACAGAATTGAAAAGAAATTAAAGAACTGATGAATCTCGCCTGAAGACTTTTTCAAGTCAGACTCCTCAAAGAAAGAATCCCTAGTTTGAAGCCCTTCCGGGATTGACATTTGAAAAGTCTTCAGGCCAAATTCACCACCTGTTTAATTTCTTTTCCATTCCATTTAATTCATTTTTGCATTTCAACTTAATATTTATATTTAATTTGGTCATAATTAAGAGACTTACAGATAATTATATTCTGAAAATATTAAAATTTTATATCGTCATCAGGAATATAAATCAATGTAAAACTATTCATACTCTAGCATTTCAGAAACTGTACAAAATTCCATTTTTACAAATACGAAAAATATTAAACAAAAACACATAATAATATGCATTTTGTTCTATTTAATATATAACAATATAAAAAAAATCTCAGCAATATCTATTAAAAAAACTCACCAATTTTGTATATTTAATAAAAATGTCAAAGACATGAGATTAGCATTCAAGAAGGGTTCAATTACTTTTGGGTCAGAGTAGTTTTATACGATGTCCAAGGGAGGGCAGAATATACATAATTGTGTATAAAAGTCGCCACCAAGACTGTTTTCTGATGACCTCTGTTCCAGAATCTTCATTTGGCTCTAGTCCAGGGGGAGAATGGTGTTCCGGCAGAAATGGATATTAAATGGAGATGCCGTGTTTGCTGTCCTCCAAACTTCCTAACTTGATTTATCTTTGTCTTCCCGTTTTTATTGGAAACTTTAGTTTCTGTTCATGATTCCATTAAATACTTATGTTTTTTATTTTCCTTTCAACAAACAGGTGGAGAATTCGCTCGGTTGTGAGCTGAACCAAAAAGTATTTTGGCAGATGAAGGGATCGTGTTGTAAGTTTTATGAAACAAAAGCAATCGCCTTTCATATTTTATAACTAGAAAGAATTCGAGTTCCGTTTTTAAGATGGGGATCTTAGTAAAGAAATGCTACGTCCATTTTCAATCGCATTACGGAATAAGATTTATGATTCATTCAGATGGCATTTATGTAGGTATCTAACGAGTTTAAATTAAATAAGAAAAATTAAAATGTCAAAATTAATATATAAATTTTTTTAAATGTGTACAGTTTCAAAAAAATTAGTTATTAGGTCGTTGGAATTTCAAAATATTTAGTTCTGGATGTTGTTACTTTAAAATAACTGTATTTATTTTTACTCCCATTGACAACAGTTATAATCTGCTGAAGCCTTAATGACAATCCAGTAAAGAAAGGAAAAAATCTTCACCAAATCAAAGATAAATACACTCTCTGCACACATTAAAACTAGAGTCAGAGCTCACCATTTGACTTTATCGTATATTTGCACAATATGGATGCATAATTGTACGCTTAATAGTGAAGAAATTTAAGTAGCATGTTTGGTCTCTCTCTTTTCTTCCCTAGAAGCACGCGTATATCATACAATATTGTATAATGTTAAAGAATGTTCGAAATACAGTATAATATTATTACAAACCTGTAATTTTGCTTTCCATCACGAATAGTGTTATTGTAAGAAAGACCGGTTTACGATCAGCCTTGTAGGTGATGATCGGATGCCGCGTCAGTGATTTCAGAGCTTGGCGATAAACTTGTTGACGAATTTGGCGACAAAATAGATATTGCTGGAAACTTTGAGAATTTTAACGATTCATCCAATAAGAAATGAGATACGCCCAGAACCCTCTTGGTCCGTCTCCTGGGAACTATAAAAGCCCGAAAGTCTCAAGCCGAAAGGAATCGTGTCCGTAGTCGGAATCGTAGTCAAGTATCGAGTCTTTGAGAGGAATGCGAAGCAACGGCAGAGTGCCAGCGTTGTGTGGAGACCAAGCTACTGCTGAACTGAGCTGTGTACCGAGTCCGGTTGTCTATTGTGGAAACAGCATCAAGTTGTGTGTGGAGTAGCCAGTCGTGTGGTAGTGAGTCGGCAGTTGGACACAGCTAAAGCGAGGAGACAGTGGAGAAGCTGTTTGGAAAGACCGTAGAGCGAAGCTCCAAGGATCCTCTCTCCTGCTGGATTCTGTCTGGCCGCTTTGTGTGAAGTGGTCGATTATTCCTTGTGGGCTACTGTTTGCTGTAGTGTGTTGCTGTGTGCTGTCATGTATATTTGTCGTTTGTCCATTCGTCGTCTTTGTGTTAGCGTGTTAATAAACGCCGTTGTTGTTTTCTACTAAAGGACTGTTTATTTGTACATCGACCATCAAATCTTAAAAGAACTCCGTGACGGAAGTGGTAAATCCAAAACAATATTGTTAAGTACTGTATGATATCATAAAATATTGTACAATACTGTAAAAAAGGCTGTCCTATCTGAGTTTGGATCCAAATGTTTGGGTTTATCTTTTTTTATAAAAAGAATGCATAATAAATATCAGATAAAGATAAATTTTAATTCCATGTTGTTTGAACGTACCGATTTAGTCCATTAAGATACTTGCACATATTAATACTAAAAACAAGTCTTAAAAGGTGCATTTTTTTCCTTCTCAGTTACCAAAATTTTGACGCCATGACAATACACAGGCAAAAGGAGAAAATGTTATTTTTTCGAACAAAAAAAAAAAATTTATCTCAGTGTACCATTTTCTGTGAGGATATCTCCAACAGCAGTTTCCACCTACATTGCATTAACCTCCTTTAAAGTATTACTTGTGCTAGCGCGCCAACTGATATGATAAAAGGTGTGAGGAATGGAACTCAAAATATGATTTAAATCAGCAATATATCAGCAAGAGTAATTTGAACCCCGAAAATAAAGTTACTTTGTAATAACTAATTGTTTTAAAAAAATTTTTTTGGAGGGTTTCATAATAGCACAGTTTGGAAATTATAAGCATATAAATTTTGATTTTGAGCGTTTTGGTTTCCATGCAAAATGCTCTACGAATTTGTAGCTAAAACTTTATTTCGATGTTATATGGTTTCTGAAATAAGAACATTAACACCAGAGTTTTTCACTAGTTGTTGATATATGTGATTGCATCGCGTAACACATATATATTTTACTATAAAGACAACTTTCATGAATTTAGCTGTCGTTATTCTGAAGTTAAGGGGGGGGATATAAGTTTAGTTTAGTTATATTAACGTCCCGTTTGAAGCAACACTAGGGCTATTTTGGGACGGACCTCGTAATTTTGAACCGCGGTCAGATGACGAGGGCGACACTTGAGATGGCACCCCCTCTCCACACCACACCAGTGGGAGAACGTTTGGTCAGGACGGATTTAACGTGCAACAGACCCCCTTACACGACGGCTCTTCGGTGGAATCGGGTCTCGAACCTGAAACCCTCCGGTTTCCGAAGCCGAGACCTTACCACCAGGCCAACGCGGCCCGGGAGGATATAAGAAATATAAAAAGAGCCTATGTACACCTATATGAACCATCTTCAATTTATAATTTTGATGAAAGGCATTCCAAAAATTATGTGGGTGGAATATGCTAGTTTCTTACGTTCTTATGCAAAATAACTCTCAGTCTTATATTTGATTTATGATTACTGATTATTTCAATAAAAAGAAATTAAATTTTAGAAAGGTTAACAAGTTTTTAAAATATTACATTTTTAAACATAAAGAAGTAAAAACAGCAATCAGCATAAAAATCTGCAGATAGATATTGAAAAATATGGGCATAATTTTAATCTGCGCCCAACTAGTTTATTCTATAAAAGATATAAAACTGTCAAAAACGATATACCATCCATAAATTAATTAATATTTAAAAACATAACAATATTATTAAAAAAATATGCCATTAAACAACAAAGAGAAACAAAGATTCTAAGACAAATTATTGTCCAAAAGAATCATATAAAAACTCTGTAGCCTTAAATATCGTAATAAATTCAATTGAAAACAGAAAAAAAAATTAAGTCTTTATTCTGAACATATTTCGCATCTGTGCAATCTGTTGATGCATACCCTCTTCCTCACAATTAGGAGATCTCATTTAGAAGTCTTTCTAGAACAAATACATTCAGAGCTTTTCAGAAAAGATTCTCATTCGTCAGTCTAATTACCACCGCAAATCTAGGGATCAGGCCTCTTGAAAACAAATTTTCTGAATTTCTCACGGAATTTGAGCAGGATTCTTTTTTTATTTTTTTATCTCCTTTTTCGCTTAATTAAGGTTTAATTTGACACCTGCATCTACTGCGTCTCTCCTTTTTTTCTCATTTATCTTTCTCGTTTAATACATGCAGATGAGTAGTTTTGCTTCGAAAATGGTATTAGGATGAGACTGGAAGATTTGGGTAAAGCCTTTATTAGAAAAAATTTAAAGATTTGGCAAGAATAGGTAATAGGTAATCTCAAAAAACTCGTTTTGTTATGAGAAGGTGATTTTTAAATGCTTTTGATATAAATAAACATGTGTTTCTTGAAAATGCAAAAACATGAATAAAATGAAACCTTAGATATTATTAAGACCTTATAGAGTTACCTTGAAGTTAAAAAAATTGCTAATCTTGTTTTTCTTCTCTCTCGTATATGACATATACAAAGGAAAAGTATTAGAAATTGCAAATCTTAAGAAGTAGCAATAAATTAATTAATTGCCTTAATTAATTAAAGCAATATTTATGAAATTAACTAATAAAATAAATATTTACCGAGCCAAAAACATCTAAAAGAAGGTACATTATATTTGAGTGTTCTGCTACTTTTAAAACAGAAATCAAATTAAATAAATTAAAAATAAATATTAATTTTAAAATCCAAAAATGAGAGCAAAATGAAATAAGAACGAAGGAAATGATGGTTCCGGTCTGAAGACTTTAACAAGGATCACCTTCAAGCAGGGATTTTTCTGAGAGGGGCTCGACTTTGGTCCAAGTATTGACTCCTCGTGACCCTAACAGGAAACATCCCTTGTTTGAATCCCTGTTTGAAGGTGATCCTTGATAAAATCTTCAGACCAGAACCATTCATTTTCTTCGTTTTTATTTCATATTGTTCTATTTTTTGCATTTAAAAATTAATATTTATTTCTAATTTCGTTATAAAGAAAATAATTAACGTAATCTTAAAAAGAATCGAATTTGAGATTTCGATGAATCTGTGGGTTTTAAACATCCCTGGGTACAAAAACATTTTTGGAATTATGTCTGTCTAGATGAAGGCCCGATATCTCGAAAATGCTTTGAGAAAGGTAAAATTTGGTGAGTGATCTTTACACAATATTTATAGATTACTATTAAATTTTGAATAGGATCAATTATTTGAAGTTTGTCTACCTTTTTAAATATAAATCAACTCGAAAAACTAGAAACTGAAAAGAACCAGGTAAAAAAATGGTACACATTTTTAAAATTGAAACTGTAAATCCGTATTAAAATTTGAACCACATTCATTTAGGGGTTGACTGTTTGTCGGCCTGTACATTCATATGTATAGAGATACTATAACTACAAAATGCAGCAAATATGACAAATGAAATTTGGTATGTTATTTTTTTACTAAAGTTTTTTTTTGCTGTGATAGAATACTAAAAATTCCCATTTTAAATTCTCAAATAAAATTCATAGCAATATAAAACTTAAGATATATCCTAACTTAATTAATGCTGAAATGCCTTATATAAATAAATATCCTTATGGCCATGTAAGTATCATCCACAAATCCTCCAAATAACTAACCAATTTGAAATAAGGAATTTGATTAAAATTCTATTGCTAGGCAACGATGAGATTAGAAGTGTTTTATTTTTAATTTTGGATATGTATTTTTTATAGCATTTTGGAATTTGTTTGTTATTGGTTTCAAAAGCCAATTTTTTCAGTACTTATAATAAGATTTTTTTTGTTGTTGAAGAATAAGAATGCATTAGTAGAATTCTGAAAGAAAATAAAAAGATTAAACGCAGACGATAAACGATTTATATTACGAATGTTTATTCATTTTGTTTAGTGATAGGGAAAAAATTAGCTGACGAAAAATGTAAGAGTCGTTTGGCTTTTTTTTTTTTTAAATTTCCAAAGCCAATTTTTACAGTACTTGTAATAAGTTTTTTTAATTGTTGAAAAATAAGAATGCATTAGTAGAATTCTGGATGAAAATAAAATAAAAGTTTAAATGAAGACGATAAACAATTTATATTACGAATGTTTATTCCTTATTTTTAATAATATGGAGAAAATTAGCTGATGGCGAATTTAAGAGTCGGGTGGCTCAAATAATATCCTGCTGAATTAAAATGAGAATGCCAGTTGTGCCAGATGATTCGATTCAATATATATTCTCATTAATTAAAAAAATCAAACGGTATAAAAATTTTAGATATTATAATATTTTATGCAAAATTAACTTTTATATTAAAAATATTGCAGAATATTTTGATTTTTAGCAATGCTTTTTATACCAGCAAGTTATTAATAAAAATAAGATGAATTATTGTGATACATCTTATTAAAATGCATTCTATATTAACGACGTAGGCACACTATATCGATATCAACAAAAATAATTTTAATCTTTATTTTGAAGTTTAAATTTAGACAGAGAATTCCAGAAATGAGAGATAAAAAAATTGCACTCTGTAATTTATTTAATTTTGCTTTTATATATAAAAAAATACGCTACTAAACATTAACGAATATCTTTGAACTTTCCGACACATTATCTTATCCAAAAGAAACAATGAAAACGCAGTGGTCTTAAATGAGATAATAAATTCATTTGAATGAATATAAATCTAAATTCTTAACGCCTCTGTGCATTCCACATCTGCGTAATCTCTTGATGCGTACCATCTTCCAGACAATTAGCAGATCTCATTTAGAAGCTTTTCCCGACGAAATACATTTAGGAGTCTTCTTAGACGATAATCTGCTGCCTAATTACCAAGGCAGCACTAGGGATCTGATCTTCGAAAAACAAAGTTCCGATTTTTTTTACGGTTCTTTAGTTTTCCATCTCCTTTACGTCATTTAATTAAGGTTTAATTTGACACCTGCATCTGTTGTGTATTTCTCCTTTTTTTCTACTGCTTTTGTCTTTTCATACTTGTGAAGAAGGAATTTTGATTTACATATGGGCTTTGGATTAGATTGGTAAGTTTATCCTTTAAAGTTAAACCTTTATTAGATGGTTTTGAAAGAATGGGATGAATAATAAGGAGTCGAGCTTATTTGGGTTGCAATGACTTTTTTTTTAATAAAACAAGCTGCGTATGAATCTCATTACTTAAACGAAATTTATGAAATATTAATAATTTAATCATGAATATTTATTAAGATATCTGATTACAATTTTTCTATACAAAGTGCTTTAATTGACAAAAATTTCATACTTCATATTTTGATGGATCTACATTTTTCAGATCTATATTAAGACTGGAAAACACATTTTTGGAACTATGCCTGTCAGATTGTTAATACGATAACTCGTAAATCGGTAAAGCTGGAACGATGAAATTTCGTATGCAGTCTTAGCATTTGAACAATGAAATTTCAAAGCAGTCTTAACATTTGAACAATGAAATTTCGTAAGCATTCTTAACATTTAAACAATAAAATTTCGAAGCAGTCTTAACATTTAAACAATGAAATTCCACATGCAATCTTAACATTTTAACAATGAAATTTCGCATACAGTCTTAACATTTGAACAATGAAATTTTGTTCGCAGTCATAACATTAGAAGAATGTAATTTCGCAAGCAGTCTTAACATTTCAACAATGAAATTTCGCATGCAGTCTTACCATTTAATTTAAATATTTTTATACAAATTTAACCAAATCCAGTGGAGGAAAGTCTGTCTGTTCGCATACATGTAAACACGATAATCAAAAAATTGATTCTAAAATTTGGATATATAGAAAGGGCGAATAATTCAGCATGCCAAACCTATTAAAAACCTATTTTATGTTTTCTTTGTCATAACTTAAAGAGTTATTAATACACAAAAATAAATTTATGACATGTAATAGTTTAAAAACTTAACTTTTTGGTCAGTTAAATTTCATTTCTATACTATTATTTCTGTAATTACAATAATTTTTTTTAATTCTTGCTTTTTGTTACATAGGCATAGATCCTGTAAATGAAGTCGAAGTCATGGTACAATGACTAATAATTTCATAAAAGCATGCATTGTAATCTCCATTATAATTCCTATCTTAACTGGTGATTATTTAATTTGAAGGACTAGCATCACTTAATATTTAGCATAAGCATTTCATTGTTTATGAGAATAGAGACTATGGATAATTAATATTTACAAATAAATAAAAGTTATTGCTGTATTTATTAAAGTCTTAAAATTAAATCTTTGGAACTTCATATAAATCCTTTAGTTATTTAAAACGGAACTGCATTAAAATAATTTTCTTTCAGATAACATAAGTTATATGTTTTCTATGTTTCGAATTGTAGAAATGTTTTTCGTTCACGATTCCTTATAATACGATATTATATAATTAAAACTTTTATGATATTGGTAGAATTGCAGTATTGTAGAAATATGATTTTTAAAGAAAACCTTGTACATTCGGTCTATATTTTTACTTTAAATATTTCGATGAAATATTTGCATGGATTTATTTTTTGTTCTTTTCTTATTATGTAATGGTGCAATTGACGTACAAATGATATTTAAATGCAAAAGATGCCAAGTTTTATACTTTCATTTCCATGCTATTAAAATTAATTACACATAGTTTGTAGGAAATGAATTTTGTAAATATCCACTTTTTTCTTCTTCTTTCATTTAAAATTAAAGAAGGATTTTATTGAATACTGTCAACGAATAGTTCCTCCTTTATGCCGCAATGATTGAATTTTAAATCAATAATCATCAGTAACCTTATAATCCAAATATTGCCATTGCTTGATTGATTGCGGTATGTTCTCTCAGTTGTTGACAAGAGACAACAACACGTGCGTAATATTTGAAGATTAAAAGATTTTAAATTAATAGCTATCCATCAAAAACTTATGAGATTTCTTTCATTATATAATTTTATTATGACTTGAGATAATTTAAACAACAGGAATTTAAATGGAAGTTGTTTTAATATACTAATTAATTTTGATTCTACATGTATTTTAAGTGAATGGAAGATAAAGTTTAAGCTTTATATCTATTCTGCTTCTCTTCATTGCTTTAATATGTTATTATTTATTATGTTACATAGTAATAACATTATTATAACATTAATATTATATATGTTATTATAACAATAATAACATTATTATGTAACATAATGCATGCATTTATTTTAGTATATTGCTCTTTTAATAACTACGCACACATATAACTAATTATGTAATTATGCGAAAAGATTGCAATGATCTAGCGACGAAAACAGAGCTTCCAGATAAGAGCCATGTAAGATCCTATACATTATAATTCCATTATTTATTTTTATAAAAGAATGCAAATACAAAAAGAATTTTGTGGACAAAATTTAATTATATAGTTTTGATGTAAAATATAATTTTATTTTATGATGATTGATTAAATACAGTCAGAAGAAAATATTCAAGGGAAACCGTATATTATCAAACAGGAAATTTGTTAAATCGTGTACTTGAGATTGCTTTAAATATTTTAAAATGATCTAACACGAATGAGGAACCTTTTTGCAAGCGCCTGAAAATTAATGCCTTCTATTAAAATAATTTGAGAAAATCTTGAAAACGGAACTTCTGTTTCAATGGTTAAAGTTCCTAAAAAAAGAAATGTTGGCAGGCATTTCTCATTTTCCTATGGCTGGAAAAAGAATACAAGTTATACAATCTCGACAATTGATTAGATTTTCGGAATGTTTGGCAATTTAATTTTTTTCAGAAATTCTATTATTCTATTCTATTGCTATGACAATTCTATTTTTCAAAAAGATGTTCACAATATTTGAGAATTTTTTTTTCACTTTTTTTCTCGGTAGAATTAGGTCAAATTGTCAAACTAACCAAGGTTGAACAAGAAAGTCAATAATTTACACCTTTTGCGAATAGCATCTCAAAATGAATGCCTGTAATCGCTTCCCTTCTATTATTAGACGGAACTATATGGAAAATACTTATATTACAGGAAATTCGGTCGCTGTGTTGTTGTATTTGAAGGGAATTTAAAATTCGATGTAAATCATAAATGAATACAATCAATACTATTTCCTTTGTTCTCTATTCGAACATAAAAGCGCAATACCAAAATTTGAAACAAATCATCGAGGATGGATTCACCAAGGAATACAATCAGAATTATTTCTTGTTTGTTCTCT
>JAPMOR010089588.1:0-17154 GCA_026543865.1 Argiope aurantia | reverse complement strand
ATAGAATAATTTCATTTTCGCACCATAAACACGTGTGCAAGATCAAAGCGAAGTTTGTTTAACAGTTTTAAAGAAAGAAAATAGCGATAGGCAGGATTTTACAATGTTCGACCCTCTTCGAATGGTAAGAGCTTGGGCGGGAAAAAAAAGAGACGAATTTTGTTTAGGATAAATTTATTTCGAAGAATGTTTGCACAGCGTATTTAAATTAGTTTACTTTGGAAAAGAGAAGTGTTCTCTTCTCTTATTCCTTCTTAAACTTTTACCCAATTCTGGAGACAGACTTGGGTGACATCTTTGAGTTGTTTTCTTTCCTTATTTGTTTTATAAAGAGAACCGTTGCTATTGTTTAGATGTAAATATTTGTATTTATTTTATGTTTCGTCGATATGTTCTAATTTTAATCAAGAATGTGTTGTTTCACAATGTAATTTAATTCTATTTATATGATTCGAAAATATTCGTATTTTCGAATTTAGCCTTAAGGCATACGAACCGAGTGTAATCGAAATGCAAAATATTTTATTCTAAGAAGTAGTTTACTGTTTTCTTTGAAGAGAATTTTTTTATAAGTTTAAAGGAAACAACATCAGTTTAAAATTGAACTTTGAATTCAGAATAAATTATTTCTTTTTCTGCGCTGAACATTTAGATGGTATCTATATTCTATTGCATTTTTCTCTTTTTTCAACACTATATTTATGATTATATATTGGAATTTCATTTCTTACACACAATTGTGTATTGGAATTTAACCCGCTAAAATCCTTCTTTATGAATGTAAATAAAAAATAGGAAAAATGATGCAAGTTTCGAAAATAATTATAAAATTTCAGGAAACATAGATTCCTCTGCTATGCAATGGGTGACATCTGCATAAAGGCATTCATTATGAATATAAATAAAAAAAACGAAGTATCATATACAAATCGAAACATAATTTATGCATATCGAGTGATAAATTTCATTTCGGTGCGCATTGGAGTGACATTTGTCTAAAAGTTTTCTTTATGAATATGAATATGAACATGAAATGTAATATAATATTTAGAACCCGTTTTAGAATTCGTAATAAACAATTCTTCTCTTGGGCAATGGAATACCATCTGTCCGAAACCATTATTTATGAGCATAAATACTGAATATATTATACAGTAGTGAGATTGATTTACCGTTTTCACTAAAGATGCCATACGAGTCATACAAAATTCAACATACAAATTATTAGGGGAGATAATGAAATATAAAAACAAGCCAAAATTGCAATGGAGAATTTGGTCGTAAAAACTACCCGCATAAGCTAGAGGGCTCTGTTCGCCAGTGCCAGTATTGGATATGAACATTCGGTACTTAAATTACAGTCTGTGTATGAAGACAGTTTTTAAATGGTAAGATGCTAATCTATCATCTTATCATTAACGACCCTAGATGATAAAGAGTCTTCATCCCACTACAGATGGCTACAAAATGCTGGGTACTTTCCATAAGCTTTGCCAATTTATGTGTCGCCTTTGTGAAACGATGACTACTATGAATAAAAAGGACTTTGAGCATACATAAAGCACATTTTTGAGCATGAATTGAAACTAGATGTATGTATATTCTATATAAGTATAACGTAAAGTCTCATAAAGTTTTTTCAACGTTTATCTGTCTGTTGAATTTAAAACGATATTAAATTTGCTATTGTACAGTAATATTTTAAGCAGATATAACCGAATGAACGCCAAAGTCTCTTTAATTCGTAATTATTTGGAATTTAAAATATAAATAGTTTCGTGTTTTGCATTCTACCCTCTAATCTATATATGTGTCATTTTCTCACTCAAGATGAATGCCGAGCATGTAAAGCGTTAACGCACGCGCGCATGCATATACATTCTACTGTATTAATAAGAAAAGATCAGCAGATTTGTTTTCACCCGTTTTTTTAAAATTCAACTTCGTGCTAAATGTAGCAAATCTTTCATCAAAAAAATTAGAATTAAAACTTTCATATTATAAAAATATTCAATGCCGAAATACAATAAAAATTGAAATATACTAATTATGACATTTAACTATTTTTTCTCGTTTATTAAATAGTATAATAGCATGTTTATTAATACATGTAACATAGTATAATAATTGAAATAAATAGTACTAAAATAATGACATGTTTCTGTGCCTAATGTAAGCAATAATTTTGAGAGGAAAAGGTAATAAGCTGGTATTTTTAATTTTTTTTATTACCTACCTATAAATGGGACACTTTACTCCTTCGAAAACAAAATACTCGGAATTTAATTGCGAGGGTGATTAAAAAAAACATAAAACTAGACTAACAATAGTTTACCTCTAGAGTAAAGTTTTATGGGAAATTAATAACTTTAACAAATTGCCAATAAGTCATATTACTGACTTTCCGACCTGCCCGAAGGCACACGGATAACGAATACTGAATACCGAACTGCCGCAACCGCAACACTGGCGGGAAATGCGGGGCCATCACCGCCTAAGGGCCATCACCGCCGGCCACGGTACAACCCTTCCCGAAGGAAGTACGTCCCGTCATCGATAGGAGAAACCAGATCCCCACCTTTTTGTGTACTCTCCAGAGTGACGAGATCAAACCACCATACCGGAAGTATCTCTTCCTCATTTCGAGGTGCTCCCCCGGGGTTAAAAATTGCCAGTAAAAAGAACAACATTTATTCGTAATGAAGACACCTGAGAGAATTTTTATCATTTTTTAAGAAAATAAAGTTGTTCTTTTTATTCTTCTCAAAATTAGTTATTTTTAAAAGTTGACTTTGTTACTCTTTAAAAGAAGAAATAGAATATCATTCTTAAATTAATCTTAGAATTACGGATTTATAATCTTAAATTCTCAAACAACTCCTTTTTCAAATACCTAAACGATAAAAATTGCCAAACTTTATACCAAAAATAATATTTCATATCTCGAATATTATGAAATGCTTTTAAAATAAATGCATAAAAATCAACTTATATGTCATTTGTTGAAACTTTCTCCATATTAATAAATTATATTGATACAGCAAAAGTTTTATAAAATTTGCTAATAATCCTAAATTTTTTTTATCCGAATTACCATTTACCTAAAACTTAATTGAATAAAATCTAATCTTTAGACTGTTATGAATTTTTTTTAAATAAAAGAACATCGATATGTTTAGACAAACATTTTTATCGTTAATCCGAACAAATTCAGAAACTTCTGAAATTTTGTGCACACTTTCAAGAATTTCAAATGCAAATCTAGTTTTAATAGCGGAGCGCAAACAGAAATTTGAATAAATGCATCTTTCCTTCCAGAAATACTATATCAGCAATTTCTAGAAATAGCGTAGAATATATTCGAGAAAAATAAGGATTATAATATGGATGGCGTTTATGTAATGTTTATCTCAGAAAAGCAAACAAAAAATATTGTTTGTATAACGATAAGTCAGAAGAGAAAAGTTTTTGGAAAAGGAAAGTTTTTGAAGCATAATTCAAGTAATATTTAAAATGCTATCCTTAAAAAGCTTGTATGGGCTTATGCTTAATATATTACATGCTAAATAATACAACAGATATATAAAATAAAGTTTTTAAATTACATTAAACTTATGTTAAATTACATTTTATTTCTCTAACTTCTGAATATTTTTAAATAAGACATTGTAGACACATATGAAAAACATTAACAATGAAATTTCTGAAAAAACTATCTGAGAAACACAAGTATTTTAGGTGATAATATTCAGTGTTAAAATAATTATATTTACAATATCTTAACTGTCATCTTAAAATAACATTAGGGGGAAATACACGGAGAATAAGATTACGGCGAATCACACTGTTATGAATATAATGTTAATGGGCTTTCAAGTAAGGGATGCAGCTGAGACAAATTTAGTTTTAAAATTAGTATTCGGTATTGTTATAGAACTTTTCCGTTATATATATGTTTATAGAAATAAAAAAAAAGTTGAATAAGGGAAGATGATGCTTTATTTTATGAAAATCCCATAAAAAAGCCTTGGATGACAAAAATAGAATTATGATATGTAAACAGAACCGCACTCATAGATATTAAACACAAACTAAGAAACAGCAGCACATTATTAATTAAGTAAAAGTACAATGGCGCTCAATGTAAAATAGGAGAGTTCGCTTTGAGGTTAACACTTCAAAAAAAGAAAAAAGAATTAATTATTTGTCTGAGAGCTTTGTCTCTTGCAGTCTCCTAACATAGCATGGGATTTTCTAGAAAGATCGTCAGTTCTGGGCACATAATAAAGATCGATTCGAAATTCCTGCATTTTCCATATACTTCACTTTGGTTGCCAAAATCACCAAATTCATAAGTAAGTCACCAAATGCCCTCCAAGAACGTTGGGAAATTAGAGGCCATAACCTGACAAGCATTAAGGAATTTTTGTAATTCGTTCTTTCCAGTGAGGATACTTTACATTAATGCAATATTTCAGACTCTTAACAATATTTACGTCATTAAAACTACGTTTAAGTTAGAAGAAGAATAAATGTACTCGTAAATCACGTGATTTAATTTGGCTCAAATTAGTTAGATAAATCCCCCAAATTGAATGCACAAGAGATTTATTTGAGTCTTAATTCGTTAATCAGAACTATGAATAGGTAACACAGTTTACACCTGAGCCAGTGTGTCTCGGTTTGTTCTAATGCTTCAGTAATGGCAGATTGTTTGATAAAGTCAGGTTTAAAGCCCATTAGGTTTGTGTAGACGGATCTTTTGGAATAATGGAACTTCAAAATTAGTATTTCTTTATTTGAACTTATGAACATACGTTTATTATATATTTCAAAAACATCAGAAAATAATAAAACTATTAATTATATTACATGAACACACGTATAAATTAATCATGCGTTTATAAGCAATAAAATTGTCAATATTAAATGTTAAGGTATATCATATACTTCAAAACAATGTTTTACATAATCTTTGAATCCTGCTTCTTCGTATACACAACGAACCTCGTCCCACCATCAGTTTGGAATACTTCTCTTCCAGTGAAGCGATTTTATGAGCCAGTGGGAGTGGTTCTCCGCAAAACTTTCTCACAGACTAATTAAGGTATTATCCTAGAGAATGCCTTCAATGACACTGACCTACAATAAAATATTAACTTTTGGCGTGATTTTAGTCTTTTCATTCAATATATTGTAGCATCCTTGGCGCGTTTTTGGCGATTAATCAATTGCATCCGATTCATAGTATCTGAAAATCGAATTTGGGTTTGACCACCAGTTCTTCTCAACCGATTTAAACAGAAATTGGACATAGAACTACACCTGTAGTTACAAACTCTTCTACCAAATTTTATGAAATTTTATATATTTAATTTGCTTAGTTTGAGTTATTTTCATGTTTCCGAAACTACAGGCCGATAGACGGTCTACCTATTGTTAGATTTCCTTCAAAATTCATCATCTAAACTAGACATCTACACTATAGATATTAAGTCTGTGTACCGAATTTTATCTCTCTCTCTTCGTTCTGTAGTTATTGCGGTAACTAATATTTGAACTATCGGACAGGCAGACTTTCTATGAATGGAATTTGTTCAAAATTTGATAGAAATATGAAAATTTGTTTTTAAGCTTGCATACCAAATTTCATCCACTATTCTGTCTTTCTTACAGTTAGACAGACAGTCAGACAGACGGACATTTCCTAAAAATGCGTTTTTCGAACTCAAGGAGGTCTAAAACGTGAAAATTCGTCAAAATCTCGAGTTCGAATTTTACTTTTTGAGTTATACTTTGTATACAAGGTATGCAAAAAATACGAAAAAAAAAACATCTTTAAAAGTCACAGCAATATCATAAAGACATTTTTTTAAATGATAATTTAATTATTCAAAATATGTAAGAGAGAATATAAATTTAAATAAAAACAAAAACGAATAGGCATTTAAAGAAAACACAGTAAAAGTTACTTGGAAAATGACTCCTAACATATTGAAAAGTTGTGAAATTGCTTCTTAATTTTTATTTCATTCCTTTTTTCGACTGATTTCGACATAAAAGTAGCGAGTTAAAATTGAATTTCTATTGAGTCAACTTGTTATTTAGATCAACTGATGAATTGTTGATAGCAGTGAATCATGGGTACAATGAGAAAGATAAAGTATGTGGGGGAGGTTCATAATGGTACATTCCTTCATTAACTACATACGTGACTGGGGTTGGATTTCTCTTCCGGTTCCAATGATAATGGATGAGGATATTCTTCAGTGTCAAGTAGGGTTTAGGAATGTTAGAAATATATCGATAAATATATGATCTTGGAAAATTATTGGTTTGATATAACAAGAGCAATTTTCTGTTGATACAAGAGCATAGCATAACTGAATTCTGGTTTGAATGCAATTTGTAGATTTATATTCATGATTTTATTAATGTATTAATTCATGATTTTATTAATGTATTAATGTAATGAATGTAATTTGTAGATTTATATTCATGATTTTATTAATGTATTAATTCATGATTTTATTAATGTATTAATGTATTAATTCATGATTTTGAATTTTTTGTATTTAGTCTTATTTCATTCGATGCTGCCAGTTTAAATTACAACATTTGCCGAAATAAATAATATTTAGCATAAAGGCTTGTCCTTTAATACGAAGTGTCTAATTTTTTATTCAAATCGCCACCCTCCCTTCTCCAAATCAAATGAACTTTTCAGAACTGTCAATTATGTAACTGTAAATTTATTTTAACTCCCACCATCAGGAAGGCATTTAAAACAAACTTTGCTTCAAGTTTCTAGCATTATATATATTTATCATTATTATTATTATTCGTGTTAATATGGTTTTATTGAATGTGCAGTACATTTCAGTTATATTAACATTTGTTTTTTAAAGCACCACTACGGCTATATTGGAACATACAGTAATATTAAACCCAAGTCAGATGACGAAACCTGAGCTGCCACCCTTCTCTATAAACTTGTGGACCACAACAGCAGGAAGTCGTATGGTCCTGACAGATTTAACGTGCACCGGACCCATTTACTCGAAGGTTCTTCTGTGGAATCGTATCTCGAACCTGAAACCCTCAGGTTTCGAAGCTGAGAACTTACCACCAGGCCACAGCAACCCAGGTTTAATTCAATGAAGACGGTCTAAAGTAATTACAGGAAGTTAAAAGACAACATCAACTTGGCTTCTTAATGTTATTAATTAACTGTTAAGTTAAAAAAAATATTTTATACAGGGTGTTTATTTAGTCCCGCACCCATTTTGGTGTTTAATAACTCAAAAATAATAAAGATAGTTTAAAATTAATAACATAAATGGTTAAATAGACTCAAAAAGTTTCATGACCCTTGTCAATGAACTTGTCAATGAATGTGAACCGCTGATCTCACAGATATTCTAGGATTGTGTAAAAATGTCTCTCTGACACGCTCAACATCAAAATCACTTGTGCAAGGACGTCCGGAACGTTCCTTATCTGCGATACTTTATAATTTCTAGAAAATTCTTTTTCCACCGCAAGATGCTGTTTTTGGATGGAGGATCTTTTTGGTAAATTCTTTTGAAATTTCTCTGTGCTTGCACTATCGATTTCGTTTCTATGAACCACCATAAAATCTGCGCTTTCTCTTGTGGTGTATGCATTCTCCTTAATATCCGCTCGAATAAAACATCACATACAAAAGTACTGCATAGAACAAACACATCAAAAGTAAACATAACATTTCAATAGTTGCCAAACACAAAAGAGAGAAAAATGCAATTAATAAGCAGACAATATTAGAAAAGTACAGATATTTAGACTGGAAAATGAAATTATCTGAAATTAACCACACGCGCAGACGATATTTACAAAAGTAAAAGTATTAAAACCTGAAAAGAAAAATACGTGAGTTATTCCATCAATAAATGCCATAAGTTTGTTTATATCTTCATTATTTTATGAGTTAGTAAACATCAAAATGGGTCCAGGACTAAATAAACACCCTGTATATTTATATGTTTCGGAATGCTAATTTCTCAACTGATTTTAGCTGGTTTTTTAAAATTACAGGACGTGCGAAAACAACATTAATATACGCTACATAAAGTAATTAGTTAAAAGTTAAGTTTCTTCTGAATGTATTCTGTATGTTAGCATATTTCTTGATGCTGATTTCTTTTATTGATCATAATAATTTTCAACGCATGTTTTTTTTCACGATATGACTTAAGTAAGCTATAACCCTAATCGAAGCAAATTTCATATTCATTTTATTTATCTGCATTATTGATAAAATCAAAGAGTTGTTTTCAATTAAGAAAATATTTGACTACAATATTTGTTTATGAAAATATTTGTTAATATATCGACATTTCAATGAATCGTTGAAATAAAATTATTTTTATCATAAAGACACTTATTTAATCTGAGTCGACGAATTGTATTTAATCAAAAACAGGACAGAAAATATTCTGAATGTAATAAAGCATTAGTAAAGATAAAAACGTGATTGGTTGAAAATGATGCAATGAAATAATAGAGCTGCAATGACTGTACAGATATTAAAGAAAATTCTTAAATATTCATAAAAATTAAATATATTATGAATGTTATAAAAATTTCAGTTAATAATATTATCTACACATCTTTCGTTTTTGATTCACAACCAAATTTCTAATTACAAAAAAATGAAGTACTTCCTACTTTTTTCGTACATATATTAGCACATTGAGGAGCATTTAAATATATCATTAAAGTTTTTATTACTTTGCAATATAATTTAATGTCGCAGACTTACATGGAATTACTAGAAAATTAGAAAAATACCATTAATTTTGCGTTGAAAAATATGCGATTAAGTCCTCAAAAAACTTGAGCTAAACAGTTTTATTTATCGTTTTCTAAAAGCTAATTACAGAAAGAAATCATTTTCTGAAGGATTCAATTTTAATAGTTTGCATAAAAATAAAAAATAAAAAGTAAATAAAAACGTAACAATAATTATTAAAATATTCATTTTTTTAAAACAAAATAAAATACGCCACAACACAAATACATTTCTTAAAAAAAATTGACTTAAATAACAATTCAATAAATTATTTGAATTAATTGTCATTCAATCAAATTTTAAGCAAGTTTGGTATATCTGTATAAAATTTAATTCAAATGACTACATTTTTTAAATAAAAATTAACATTGTTCTTTCAGAAATGGCCACGTTTTTGTTATTAATTAATTAAGAAACATAGAATGTTCAATCTTTAAAATAAAAGACTTAACGATGATTTTTATCAAACTGAGAATAAAATTCCATACAATTTTTCGTATTTTAAATATAGAATGATCAGACTAAAATTTAAGGAAGACATTCAGAAAATTAAATAAGCTTACAGAATTTTTAGTTTGAAAAGTAGCATTTATTTGCAAACAGGAAACTGAATATTACTAAATCAATTTTAGAATCCCGTGTCTGTTGTTAGAAACAAATTCCAAAGAGTAAAAAAATGCTACTTCGTGAAAAAGTCAAAATTTTTACTTTACAATTCAGGACATGTTTTACAAACATGTAGCTTAAGGGAGAAAGACACAAATACCATCATAACAGAACGTGAAACTCACTTCAATAAAGATTGAAACGCTGCTCACAAAAGCTGTGTCAGAGAAAATCTGCAGATTATCTTCAGAAGATGAGTTTTCGCTGTGCTGTCACTCTGTCAAGATTAAGAGAAATTTTAACCATGCGTTGAATAGATTACTTTGTTTCCGAAAAGTAGCAGACGATTTTAAAAAAAGGCAAATATCTGCCAAAATAGAATAAATAATTTTATGGAGACTTACTTTAAAAAAATGCATCTAAAAACTTTTCCCATTTAGCTTTTAATGTTATGTGAAATACTTTTTTTCATTATTTGCAGTTAGTTATACGCATTAATAAATATAGTAATCTACAATGTTAAGAAACTTCAAAATTTGTTTTGCTGCTACATAAAACAAATAGTTCTGATTTATTCTGATTCTTATACGAAAGAAAAATATTTGTTTTCTTTGTGCATTTTTTTTATTTTACATTATTGTTGTCTTGTTTTCTAAGCAGGAAAATAAAACAATGGCTGGATTCAGATTAAAAGTTTTAAACAGTTTTTAAAAGAAAAATAATCTCATCAAAATAGAATAAATATTTTTGCAATGACTTTTTACCAAGTACACCACAAAATTATTTTTATTCTTTTAATTGATGTTAGGGTTGATATTTTATTTATTTATTAGTTTCTCACATTGACAAATGTAGAAAACTATAGAATCAGACAATTATAAAATTTACTCTATTGCTTTAGAAATAATTCATTTTTTGACTTTTTTAATTGGGCATTCTTTTGATCCATTTTTATGCAATTAATTAAAATAATATTTCATTCCATATTTGTAATTAAAATACATGTGATTAATAATTCTTAACGTATGTGCTTCTACATGTAGAAAAAAAGCAATAGGGTAATTATGAAAGACTTAGCAATCATATTTTATGTAAGCATATAAAGCCACTATTTAAAACTTTCAGCATCATATTTTCATAGTATCCTAAAGCAACAAGGTGTGAAACAAAATTGTTGAATTATCATTAAAATCTTCAGTCTGAACGCTGAAAATTTGTAGGTATCTAAGATAGCAATTAATTTAGTGTATTTACATAAAACAAAGCAAAAAAATGCGTCGTTTAATATTTATTACCGTTAGAAGAAGAATCATTATTAATAGTAATTTTAACACAATATTACAATACCCTGGGAATTTTAAAATATTAAAAGAAATGAGGGAATTGATTATTAGCCTTTTACTAACAATTTGAAGATTCTTTGAACTTTTTTTGTCCATTGTTTCCTTATTCAAAAATTTAGATAGTTAATGAGATTAACCGGCAATCAGAATTAGGTTTATACGGATGTTTACTGTTTATCGGCTTAGTTGGGGCAATGGGATGACTTTCTGTAATTAAAAATAATCAGCAATAAAATATCAATGTATAAACTCCAACCAATAGACAGAATCATTCTAAAATAAACTTTCTTGGGTATAGTACCGAAAACATGGGCAGAATAAATTGTAATAGTTTCATGTATGTCATTTGTCAATTCAATTGCCTCCCATATCAGAATGCAATCAGATACACATATTAGAATATTAACCATCTCGCCAGATTAAAAATGCAGTACGGTTTTAACAGGCACACGTTTTCTAGACAGCCATCTGTAATTGGGAGATCTTGGCTCATTTCGTGAGACGCGGGTCTCTCACATCCGTACATTATTATAACCAAATGTATCTGCATTTTATATAAGAGAATTCTAGATTTCAATCTTATTATTTCAACTTCGCTGAGTTATTTCAGAATGTTCCTTATTGCCAGTTTAAGAATTTTAAATGATGTGCAGTTTTAATATCAAATTTTAAAATAGATTTTAGTAGCGGAACCCAGTAATTGTAATTTTATTCATCTAATTTATTACAATTCTCCATTTCCAGTCATTACATTTAGGTTAGCATAATAATGTTGAACAAGAATTCTTCCGCACAATAAATAAATAAATAAATAAATAAAAATCAATAATTTCAAAAGCTATAAACGTGCTTTTATATTATTGAGTATTATATACCTTTTAATTTTAATAATAAATGCATAGGTTATATCTTCTATACATTTAATCTCAATAAGTTTGTTTTTGTATTGCTATAAAATTATATTGCTACGAAATAATTAAGAAACTCGGCACTTATGGTGTCACCTGAAATTTCCACAGAAAGGTACAGGGCATTTTTATGAGTGTTAAAAGGCCTATATCTCAAGAGAAAGGTAATTTGCGTCAAATATTAAATAGCAAAAAATTACTGACTTTTCATTTATATTATTTTGCTCTGAGTTAGAATTTTAAATATAAATTAATTTGATTACATGTTATTCAAAAAGTATATTTAACTAAACAGTGTATTATTTTATATTTTCTGAGAATAAAAATGTGTTAAATCTTTGTAATAAGTGTTATTTTCTCTCTTTTATAAAGTCGTCTTGCTTCATTATCGGTGCAATTTGATACTTGAGCATTATTTTTTGAACAGCAAATGAATGCCCATTCAACTTCTATATTAAAAAAATATCCAGTTATGTTCAACATACTAAAAAAATCCTTTTAATAATACACTCAAAAATAAATTAATCTTAAAAACATAACTAAGCAAGGTCAATCTTTAGCAATAACTTGCTTCCTTCTGACTGACTATCTCTGTTATATTGTAACAAAGCTTGTCAGAAATCATTCAGAGCTTTTTTGTAACAAATGACGTTTTATGACAACATTCTACAAAGAAAATAGCATATAACCTTTTGAGAGTAGATTAAATAACCTATACAACTTCATTCATAAAATGTTTCAATATACTTGACATCTAAGCTTTTTATATAACAATAACGATTTGTATAACATGCAGATTATAATCCCACAATTTTATTTTTATGTTTCTGTGAGATTCTATGGAAGATATGACGAATTCAATATAACCTAATGAATGCCACATTCTACGTACAATTTATCTGAAATGTTGAAAGATTACGGATACTACTGATGGGCGAACTGATAAACTAATGCAACAAAAGTAAAGTATATGTTATGATCAATATCAGAAACATTATCTCTTGAGTTTCTGTTCCAGAAATGTAGAAAGCGCTGTCATCTCACAACAGAAAATTGATTATGACAAAAGCAACTGATCGATGTTAAAAAATGATTGCAGGAAACACTAAGGAAAGAGAGTATATAAATAGTGTTACTTTTGTTCCCATGTCTGCTTGTTAACAATTACAGCACTAAAGTTTCGTTGTTTTAGAGGAAGGGGTAGATAGAGAAAAGTACCGATATTAATTGAAAGATTGTAAAAAAGTTTACTCTTAATTTGAAATGGAAAATTACTGTGAAAGATAATATGGAATAATTACAGATTGTTGAAAATTTATTCAAAAACATAAAACATTATATATTTTAGATAATCACGACTAGGCATTATAGATATATTTGTTAAAGCTGTCTAAGGAAAATCATCGTTTCTTTTATGCTTTCTAAATTGAAAAAAAAAACAATCAATGTAATTATTACATTTCAGAATTCAACAACAAGTTGCCATCAGCAAAACGAGACTATTAAAAAGATTTTATAACTAACATTGCCATCCTAAAAATAAATAAATAATAATAATACAATTTTAATAATACTGAATATATATATATATATATATTTATCCCGCCTATATCTCCGTTTTCCTTCTTGTATACGAAGTATACAAAGAAAAAGTATTTGTAATCGTCAAAAAATTCAAACTCTAGACTTTGACGCAACTATATGTTTTAAACCACTTTTAATCGAAATATATATATTTGGATAATATATATATTTGGAAATATATATATGTTTGGATAATGTAATAATATTTATGAATACGATACTTCCAGAATTCATCAAGATAAATGGATACCTGGTCTTTATTAAAAATTTGAAGATTTCTATTAAATTTTAAAAGTAGTATAGCTTATTTATTTTAACGTCCAATTTTCAAGTTACATTAAGGCTATATTGGAACGGACCTCGTAATTATGAATTGTGGTCAGATGATGAGGACGACACCTTAGGTGGCACCTCCCCTCCAGATTTCCACACTAGAGGGAAGACGTTTGACCTCAAAGGATTTAAGTGCACCAGACCCGTTTACATTACGGTTCTTCGATGGAATCGGGTCTTGAACCGGAAACCCTCCGGTTCCGAAGCTGAAAATTTTGAACGTAACCTATTCGGAGAAACTTTGTCTGTCCGATTATCTGAAAAATAGTTAACCCGTTAACTACAAAATGAAGAAAGCTAGATAAATAAAATTTACTATATATAATTTAACATATAAAATGTGAATATTTATCAAATATGAAATAAATCCTCAAAAGACTGGTCGTCTGCCTGTTCTGTATGTATGTTCATAAATGTGTAAGCGCGTTGTTGACTCAAAAATGAATTGTATTTATGTAAGTGAAATTTGGCATGTGATTTTTTGATAGAAACTGTAATTCCGTATCTAATTCTACTTTTCATCCCTAATGGCATGAAGTAAATAACATGCACTTTTCTTAGAGAGTTTGTTGCAAGGTTTCGGAGAAATTACTAACGCTGGTTAGAGCATTAATTTACCTTTTAAAATGAATGCAATTACTATATAGTAACTTTTATACTTAAAGCTACAAATTTCAGTATAGATATGCTTAATATTTGGAAATGATTAGAATTTTAAACTTCAGATTAAAATTTTAAATAATTAAAAAATGAGCAAAATTTTGTCTGGAATTCATTAAGAAAATTCTTTTTAGAGGAGGAGAAATCCTGTAAATCGAGTTATGTATAAGAGATTTAATTTAAATTAACCTGTAACTGGAGACCCGAATTTCCTCAAGCTGCCAGAGTCATGGAGTCAAAATGATTCCATAGTCCTTTTTCTTTCTTTTATTTTTTCTTATCTAAGCAGCATTGGAATTTTTTTTGGAAAGACAAAATGCAAATTTCTGAAAAATGCAGTTACCAAAAATATTATTATTAAAAATGCTAAGTGTTATAATATTAAATATTGGAAAGATGTTATAAGAAATACCTAAGCAATCTTTGAATGAGTGTTTATTTCGTTTAGAAATTACGGAGTTACACTAATGTTATTAACTGTTAGAATTTAAGAAACAAAAATGAAGAATACAATATTTTAAAATATTATTTTAAGAATATTTCTTTATCATTTTTGCATTATTCAAATTAAAAGCCATTTTCAGAGACATTGAATCAATGACTCCATAAATAAGAACAAAAACTTTGAAAAACAATAACTCGGTTACACACATGTGTTCATAATTTTGCCGCCATACTGCTGAAAGAACAACTTGAAGGTATTGCGATGATTGCATTGAAGAACAAAATGTCACGTGATAATCAGAGCTAATGAATAATGTGAAGTCATTTTGACTGTCGTTTCTAGTTACGGTTAAATTCAACCAACATACCCAGGATATTGACTAGTCGCCAAATGCGGCTAGTAAATCAATAAAAATTGCCCCCAATAAAGCAAAAGTACAGCAATTGAATTTTCATTGCACTGAAGTAATAGAAATAAAAACAAATTTTCTTTCCAGTAAACTATTTTCAGTAAGTGGAAATAATCTACAATTTTTTATACTTTTCTGTGCTTTTGAAAAAATTCGTAATAGTTAACTTCATTTTGTTGTTACAGTAATTCGAATTAAATAAAGGGTGTTGTATTTTCTTGTATTGTTTTGTATGTTGTTTATTCCGTCAAACCGAATACTTCATTTTTTTTTCATTTTACATGTAGAAATTGACATTTTAGTATGGAAAATTGGTATTCAAATGGTCCTTACTGTGTTTAATTTTTCTTTCTCTCTTTTGTTCCTAATCTAATTAAAGAAAGGGTTCCAAATTTCCATCCCAAAATCCAATTTTATTCAGGTGTTGCATACTAAATATTTACTCAATTTGAGATTCAAGGAACATATTATTGGAAAAGGAATATAAACAATCCGTACCATTTCAATTTATGTACGAAAATGCGATTTAGATTCGGTTAGAAGGAACAAAAAAAGAAGTACCGAAAGGTTATTCTTACAGCAAATCAAACAGACTTTTCCAAAGAAATGACAGAACGCAATAATAGCAGCAAACGATTTCACGCACACAGCAACATTTCGAAATGTTGCTGATATCGAAGAATAGAGAGCAATTGTATTGGTAAAAGGGAAGTATTTATGATCCTTTTTAACACGCAATTGCGCTCAATGGCACGCAACTAACGTGCAATTCACGAAATGGGTGAAGTGAAGTATCCCAAAATTACTATTGAGACATCGCAAAACGTTTCTTATTTCCTTTTATCATCTTTTATTCTTTTTTTATTTTTGCTTTTTACGGATGGTTAAATTCCTACCATTGTGATAAAAATTTGCATGTATCGAGCAGCTATTCCCAACAAGGTATCTTTTCAAAAAGCAGCAATTTCCTTTTGGTACGTTGAGCTTAAAGCTTGTTTAATATCGGGAAAACAATCAAGTATATCGCTAAAGCAATCAGCCGAGAAGACGGAGAGAAAAGAGAGTAAAAATTTTTACCGAAATTTTCCAGAAAATGCAAAAGCGGTGGGGAGCCAAGCTTAAACTGGGAAGGATATGATGCCATCCGTTAAATTCGAGGATCTTTTCGCAAAACCCTTTTAGATTCAGCTCTGGAGAACATGGCGGCCATTAAAATATTAGAAGAATGATTTTGGATTTATTGCTGTTTCAATAAGAGCTGACAGATGCTTTATATCCAGGAGTCGCATGGTAAATATTAAAAGGAGGCTACAATTGAGGTTAAATTTTCTCTTGTTTTAAAAAATGGAACATTTGATTGATCCGTCCTTTGCTTTCAGAAATTTTAATGGAAAGGTCTTTAATTTATTTTTATTATTATTAAATTATTATTATTCTCTTAACAGTGAAGGGAATAAGTAGTTCCCATTTATTTATTCACAAAGTGTGGTGCCAATAAAGAGAGTTTTGTTCTTGTACAAATAATGAAAATATTGATCTTAACTTTGCTTTCAAAAACTAAATGGCAAGGCCTTAAATTTATTTTTATTATTATTAAATTGCCAGAATATATTTAATGGTGTAGAAAATAGATAGAAACCATTTATTTACTCACAATATGGAGTGCCTATAGAGTTTTCCCTTCGCGCGGGCAAAAGAAAAGAAAAGAAAAAAAAGGAAAAAACTTGTTAGTTTAATTTAGTTATCGTTATTCAATTAACGAAGTATGAAGCAAAACAATTTTCTTTTATTTATACATAAAATGTAGAATTAAATGTAGTATGTGAATCCTACTCTTGAACACATTTGATTTTTCAATATAAAATTGATTGATTTTTTCATCAATAAATTCCATTTCCCATTTATATTTGACGTATTTTATTTTGCTAGTAATCATAGAAGAAGTTAAAAAACAGAATTTCGATAAAATCTAGGGATTTCTTCTGCATGTACGATTATTACACCATATTATTAAATGGATAAGATTTAATTAC
>JAPMOR010089587.1:280254-293160 GCA_026543865.1 Argiope aurantia | reverse complement strand
TGCCAGCGTTCCTATGAAACGAAGTGGTCCAGCAGACAGATGCAATGTTATTGTAGATGTCAAGATCCGATTTTGTCTGAGGAACATCTTAAAAAAGTGTTTTTTTTTTAATTTGGCTGATTAGATAGATTCTATTAAAAATTAGCTGTCGAACTTTCCAATTCGTATTTATTACAGTATTTGAGCATCTTTCAATTTGGTGGACGAGCCTATTTTCACATATTAGATGTATGTTCAATGCATCTGTAAATGCTATGGTTCTCTAGACTACTAAACAACTATCTTATGACTAAAAAAAAAATCATATCACTTGGTCAATGTGCAAAATTTATTAACCTAATCTCTGAAGAACCATCTCCCTTATTTGAAAATCGGGTGGTGTGTAATAAAAATACTCCATTAGAGAAAGATTTTGTATTTGTCCCCTTGTTCTCACAACATTCAATGTGGACAATTCTTGGATATTCTGTATATTTATTTTTCCTCATTCTTTTAAACGAGGGAACGGAATTAATTTAATCAAGGCGAATACCTTCAAAGGGGTAACGGTAGCCTGGTGGTAATGTGTCTGCTTTGGAACCGTAGGGTATCAGGCTAGTGACCGATTCCACCAGATAACCGTCGTGTACGCGGGTCTGGTGCTGGTTAAATCCGCCAGGATCAAACATCCTCCCGCTGGTATGGTTTTAAGAGGGGGTGCGAGTTCACATTTCATCTAGAGATGCATAATCCACGATTTTTTTAATAAAAAATAATTTTGCTATTGTTATTTTTAAATATTTGTTCCAAATATCTGTTATTTCAATCATATTATTAATTAAAAATTATTACTTCGTATTAAATATAAAATTTATTAATTGTAATTAATACTTAATTTACTATTTTAAGTAACGTGTGATTGAATTAAGTTATCTATTTCAGCTTACTTCTTAAATTTGATTTTTTTTTCAAAACTATTTATTTAATTTCTTTATTGGAGTAAACCATTTTCTGAAAAATTTGAATTAGATATATATGTCATTTCTTTAAAATGTTTACTTTAGTTCTATATTCTACCAATAGATGGCGCTAGCAGTAAACAGAATATATGCAGTAATGTCACAAGCAATTAAAAATGATTTGTATGCAATAGTGCTAATATCGGAAAGTCAAGGTCACTCTCGTGAAGTGGAGCGGCGACTTCACACTTTCCAGTGAAGTCACCGCTCCGATAAATTTCAATGATACGATAATTCGTAAAATAACCGGTCCGTTCATTTTTCACCCATTCACAGATTTCTCCTTTCCTGTTTTCTTCGAGAGCTTCCATAGGACAGATCGTATCGATTGTTACTTTCCATTGAAGTCAACGCTCATAAAGTGATATGCAATTCGATACGATAATTCCAAGAATTACCGGTCCGTTGACTTTTCACCCATTCACAGATTTCTCCTTTTCTGTTTTGTTCGAGAGCTTCCATTGGACAGATCATATCGATTATTCGTTTTATCGCGATCCAAAATCTAATCGAAATATCACCAGTAAGATTGTATCAAGGATTTGAATCGCACCCCTCTTTGAAAATTATTGATCAGTGGTATTTGTGACTTTATGATATTGGTTACGTAATAACCGCTCGTAAAATATTCGTCATCCATAATCTCATCATTTGACAGTGGTTCAAAATTATGAGATCCTTCCCAAAATATAAGTTGTGTTGCATTAAAACGGGACTTTGATATAATGAACTGAACCGAATATCTTCAATGGATTGATTATAATAATTTTTATATTATATCAACCATTGTGTCTCGAAATTAAATGTTGAAGATCCCGGTATTCTAAATTTTAAAAGCTACCTCTTGGAATCATAATTGACATTTCTGAAACTGAATAATGGCAGTGTTGATTCGTACTTTGGTAGTTTTATTTTCGCGTATGTGAAGTATAAAATATTGCAATCGTCAAAAAATTCTAATTCGAGATTTTGGCGAATCTCCGCCTTTTAGACCTCACTGAGTACAAAAAACGCATTTTTGGTATTGTATCCGTCTCTCTGTCTTTGGCAAAAACAACTCAAAAATGTTGTGAGCTAAACGGATTAAATACACCTTGTTCGCGCGAATGTCGCTTAACGCCAAACTTGGCACTCTTAAAATTACGGCAACCCCTTCCGGTCGAGTCTTTCAGGGGTTCATTTGAACATTGACTCGCATCTGCTCCCCAGCCACCGCAGAAAATGTAAATAACTTCAGTTTGTAAGACTTAACAAAGCCAACCGCAATTAGCCATGCATTATATGAACTACTCACCGCAAAAGGAGTGTATACAGTGTAAATAAAGAAGATTAAGCAAAAGTGCAGTCCACTGCTCACTTCGAATCACCACACCTACACGGTCTTTACATGAAATTTGCAGATTTCTATCAAATTTTTAGCAACATCCGTGAGAGAAGAGAAGTAGATAGATAAGATCCGGTGCATAGTTTTAACACCGTTTAGCGTAGACATGTGTTGAATTTTTACCAAAGTCAGCAAGTGGTTGAACATCTGTTGGTCTATACTTTCAGAAATATGCAAACGCAATGACTTAAATAATAAAATTCGATATATGATTTTGTGACTACAAATGTAGTTCTGTGTCAGATTTTTGTTTCATTCTGTTGGAAGAAATATGCAAAACACAAATTCGATTTTCTGATTCTATTAACTACCAAGAAACCTCACCAAGAATCGCATGATAAAATGCTAAATTCACGATAAAGGCTCTCATTGCTTTACTATTACAAGCCAATATCCTGCAAGATATTTTCTGGGAAAACTCTTTTATAAGGGAATATGCAATAAAGTTTGAGGAAAACACTCCTGCTTGTTTGTCCATTTAAATTTCCATTGATAAAATTTAAATATTAATTTACTTCTCTTCGTGTTCGCTTACTATTGAAATGCTGTTCCGTCATATCGCAATGTAAAATCATGACATTTACCAAAATATCTCGAATTCTCTCTCTCTCGACGATTCAGTTAGCTAGATATCTCTTCTAATTGGAAAAATAAAATAAATTAAGACAACGTAAATAAATATTTATTACAGACTGATAGCCAAGAAATACAAACAGAACCCTGCAAGTGAAATCACAATGTCTCCTATTCACTCGTTTTACAAAACATCGGTTGTTCTGAAAGGTTATACAGATTTTTAATCATAAGAGATAAAATGAGTTAAAGCTAAGATGTCCCAGCTTCCGTCGTGGAAATAAAACACGAATGCTTTCGTTTAAAAGTCAAATAAGATGAAGGGACGAAAAATTATTGACATACCTCCCCGCGGGCATTATGTACCTTTGTTAACAAATGGAGTCATAAAAATATGTTGTTCTGGGCGCCACTTGCCTTTATTTCGAAAATTGACTATCTCACGAATGTTGTCTAAATGTTTTGTACTCATCATGAAAACTAATTACCACTTTAATGGTCAAACGTCTAAGCAGTCAAACATCACCAGTGTCCGGCAATATTTTTGAAGAAATTGAAGGGGGAGAAAAAAAACTTTACACAAATTTATGAAATAATTCAACATGTGCGAAATCAACTATCGTTATACAGGCATATCTGCATCCTTTCTAAGCTTCACATAAAGTAAGTAGAAATAAACGGGGAGATAAGTTATGCATCTTTTCGATATCCTTTGTATTTCTGAATGGGCGCACATTCAACTCTTGTAATTGTGTTGAATTTAAATCTTCAACTATTATTTTTAATTTCTGATGAACAGCACAACCATTGTTTTGTTTTCTATTAATAGGTCTGCAAAATTGGGATATTTATTTATGTACACCCTCTGAATAAAGTTGCCTCCACACATCTGCTCGCTTACCTGTAGATCTACCCGAACTTAACCTTCTGACTGCGAAATTTTTTAAAATCATTACTTAGATACGTTGTTTGAAAATGAGCTCAAATATTTTTCAAACAAGTTACACAATAATAAGATAATAAAAATCTGTAATCGTAAAAATATACACTCTAAACTGCGGAAAACACAGGATGCAATGAAAAATGGACTGATTGCCAACCCGAGGAAATCGCGGGATAAGCAGTTGTTTCGAATTAAGAAAATGAAAAATTGTCCAGTGTCAACGTAGCCTGAGGAATTAAGGAAATGCATAATAGTCGTAAGAAATTTAAGAGAATTTTTTTTCAAAAATTTAATTTTAATACTTAGAAATTTAAGAAGTGCAAGTTGTTGCACAATAAACACAAACAAAATTAAAAATAGGATTTTATTTCGTGTATAAAATTATAATTATGTAACAGAATATAAATATAACAAAATATTATAACAGAAGATAGAATGGAGAAGTTCAAAGCAAAAAGTCATTTTCTAGCAAATTAAAAAGTGATTCTCACTATGCTTCCCTTTACACACTGTGTATTTTCTGCAGGCGCTTCAAGGTCACATTTTCGACCGCGTTACTGATCAGACCGCGTAGCAGACAATCAATAACGAGGTAGAAAATGTGACCTTGAACCGCCTACAGAAAATACGTAGACTTTAATTCGGGTGTAGTATTTTCCCGAAGAAATACAAACACTTTCAGATTGATTATCGGAAAAAAAGTTGATATAATTTTCACGAGCATTCTTCCCCCAGTTATGTTGCAAGAAGTCACGGCTCTTTCAGATCATTCTTGAAAATCAGAGAGGAATCTACACACAGGAGAAATGTGCGTGGAAAGGTTTCAATTGTTCGAAACAATCCCTTTGCACTCATACACCGAAAAAAACAACAATATCTTTACAAAAATTGTTTATACGGGATATTAGAACCTAACTATAAAGATAGAAGGGACACGCCTCTTTTCATCTTAATTTTCCGCAATGGTTACAGTCATTTTAATGTTCTAAAATAAGCACGAGGATTTGATTAAATGATGTGTCAGTCAGTATGGGAGAGAAGAGTGTTTGTTTGTTGGTTGAATGGCGGAATTTTGACTAGATTGAATTTATGGTTTAGTAACTCTCAAGCATATGGTCAATATATCTTGACTAATGGATTTGAGTCTTCCATACACTAATAATTGTCATGTATGCGATACTTATTGGTGTATCTAACTTGCTTCCTATCGTGGATCAAATATTCTCATATTGGTTTGATTTGGAAATTTGGGGATGGATGTGTTGGCTAATGAGTCATTCTCATCATTTTGTCACAGCTAGAAATTGTTTGGTATGCCCTGAGGTAGTACTAGTGTAGCATAAAAATAGAGCTTTTATCATTTAATTATTATGATCGTAAACCAAACGGACGTTGAACTATCGTATTTTTAAATTTATAATCTAAAAGTAAGTTATTCATAATTCGACGAAAAAAGTAAGTGGAATCCGGAAATTCCTCAAGTGTTCTGTAAAATTTTTAGTTGAAAAGGCGCATTTGTCATTTGGGCTCCAGAAATGAAAAGTCAGGGATTTAAAACGCCATTTCATAGTTGATCTCCATGCATTTGGACATGCTGTAGGTTAAATCCTCCGAGGATCGAACTCTTTGGAGCAATTTAGGAGGTTGAAGATGTAGAAATTTGAAAAAGAAATGCTTCTGGCTTGGGTATGGTCCTCATTCGCCTCACCACAGTTCAGAACATCATGGTACGATCCAAAGGACGATCTTATGAATATTCGAAAAAGAATGTTAATCTAACTAATCTAAGCTTGATTTGATTAGATGATATGACAAAAATTCCTCAAACGCAAAAACGTAATCTGAGCAAACAAGATATTGAACTGGTCATGGAACTAAACTGAACTGACCTCCTATCTTAATAGAAAAAAATTATCATAGTTGCAATCTCATCATGTTTTGCAATAGACTTATTCAGTGGTGTACTGATATAAGTGGAGTCCGACATAATATTTTTTTTTCACTACCATCTATCCCCCACAATCATCATCAATACTTTAGAAATAATAAATTAAACCTGAGGCATAATATGATCCCCTCATCTTATTTGATGTTAAAAAGAGGCATAAAAGCATACTTATATTAGCATACAGCATTATATATAGCATACATATAACATAAAAGCATAGTTATGGTTAAAGCATACTTATACTATGATAGCATAGTTTCTATGTCACTTCTGAAACTAGCGCCCTAGGATCTATGTATAATTCCCACTGCGTCATTATGCTCTTTCTTTTGAACCACAATTAGATGATGCGGTCATAGATCATGAGTGGTAAGACATTTAAACCACGTCTAATTTTGCTCGCATCATTTGAGCTCCTCAGTACATACAAGATCTTCGACAGAATTGGTTCTTAGGAGTAAAACTCTGCCAATAGACCACTCTGCCTAAAAAAAGATTTAGTTTAGTTTAGTTAGATTAATGCGTCATTTTGAAGCTGCATCAGGGCTATTTAAGGATAGATATAATTTAGAGTCATGATCAAGTGCCGAAATCGACAATTTTCGATCAGTCTGAGCCAGTATCCCTCTCAACAAGTTTCCCCACCACATCAAGGGCCGCGGTGGCCTGGTGGTAAGGTCTCGGCTTGTGAGCCGTAGGGTTTCAGGTTCGAGATCCAATTCCACCGAAGAACCATCGTGTAAGGGGGTCTGTTGTATGTTAAATACGTCATGCCAAACGTCCTCCCTCTGGTGTAGTGTGGAGAGGTGGGTGCCAGCTCAGGTGTCGTTCTCGTCATCTGACTGCGGTTCAAAATTACGAGGTCCGTCCCAAAATAGCCCTAGTGTTGCTTTACAACGGGACGTTAATATAACTAAACTAAACTCCTCACCCCATCAACGAGGACCTTAGACTAGATAGCATATTTAACGTGCATGCAGATCTTGAGTCTCTAGCCTTCGATCATTCGATTCCAAAATCTAAACCTTTCCCCAGAGTTTAGTTTGAATGAGCGTTTTTAATGTTCTGTTTTGCAACAACACAAGAGCCAGTTAGAAGATCACTTGGTAATTTTGAATCATATTCAGAGAGTGAGGATGTCACATGAGTCTGCAATCTCTTACAAACATTCCCTCCGCAACAACTTGGAAGATATTTGAACCCTCAGTGTCAGATATAACATGCACGAGACCGAAACAGAATATCATTGCTACATATGAATATGATCTGCTACAGAAATATCATTGTGGATTTGGAATCATCCGGTCCCAAAGGCAAAGAACCCTATTACCAAGTCAGTGTTGACCAAAGAGAATAGCTGAAGTTGAGGCGAGTTCTGCTGGCTTATGCTACAGTAAGAAATAAAAAGATTTTGCCACTGATCCTTTGAACCAAAGAGAATAAGTAAATTCATTTTCAACCAGTACAATACGGTAACCGCAGGAAGCCGAGATATATAAAAGTACAACATTGTTCTTTTTTACTAATGGGTTCTTATACCCCTTAAAAACAATCTCTCTATATTTGCTGAAGTATGGTTTTTCTCTTGTATGAGTACGATAATGTTTATGAGATTGTTAATTTTTCTTGGATGACACAATCAAGTTTCTTATGAAGAGAAGTATCCACGTTTTCAAGAAATTACTTCTTCTGAGGTGCTTTGAAAAGTAAAATGGTTCTTCGTCTTTTAAGTTTGTTTAGCAATGAATAGATTTTATTAATGAAGATTCGAATAATTTCTTTGAAATTTGGACTGAAACTTCTAATTTCTTTCCTTTTATCACCGGTGTGAAGGAGAATCCATCATGATAATGACGACGACGATGATTTTCAATTTTATTTGCAGTTTTATTAGAACAATTTTATTAGTGGTTCTATATTCTGAATTCTTTTGAACTTTTCTGCATGTATCAAACTATTGATTGTATTGTTAAAATTTTTTAACTTGATGATAAACGCAACATTTTTTTAGAAATAAAATATTTATTCTTAAACTCTTGTATCTATTGTTGAATTTTCACTTACTTGATTTTTAATGTTTTGATAATTCAAAGTCTTATCATAAAATTTTTTCATTAAGTATTCGATGATAAAATGCTCAACCCGAACACATTTATTAATAGATTGTATAGCTAAAGCGAATAGGTGCATTATAACATTTGACTGCATAATCATAAATTACTAGAATGTATTTAAAACTGATATTTAAACGAAGTCTACTTTTAAACGTTAGTTAATGATATTCTATGCAATAACTGCTTTAAAAATTAAAGTTGTTTAATATATTGGATTTCTTTCTATTGTATAGCCCCAAGATGGTAGAATGACAAATTCAATCAGCTCCGAGTCACAGTCGTCGATTTTCAATTATAATAACAACATAAAAACGAGTCAAAAATATTGTTCTTATGATGCCACAATCACCCTAAGACTGGGGATCAGGTTATCCTTTTTGAGTACACCTCCCAGTGCCATTGCCCTAGAACAAAAAGAATGAAATGTTATGCCACTCAACTGTGGTTTGATACTGGATGTCACTTAGAATTGTAATTGACTATAGTTCAAATCTATTGCAAATAACTTGTATTGTTACACTTGCAAGCTATAAAAAAATTTGTTAAATTATACTGGGAAATGAAACCCTCTATCTTCGTCTACATCCAACAGCCCAAAAATAAATTAAAATATCAATTAATTAAAAACTTTTGGCATTTAAGCATTTCCGTTTGTATATATGAAAAATAATATATGTAGTGACGAACGCCTGATAACGAGCGCCATCTGCTGGCCAACAGGCGTTGAGGCTTGTAAGACGGAGTGCAGACGAGACGAGACGAGATGGATCTGAACGAAAGTGAAGACGCGTGAGACGAGACGGGTCTCTGGACGAAAGACGAGATGGCACATGTGAATTAATCCTGCGACGTATTCGACGAAATCTATTTAATGTTCATTTCTTTTATGTTAATGTAATTGTTCGTCCTAAATGTTATTAAATGTGTGTGATTCTAAATAGTAGTGATTCCTGAGTCCTACAAATATGGGGGTTCGACCCGGATTTTAACAAAGACCGGTACATAGACGAAAGAAGAGCCAAACAGGAGTGAAATTTGACGTTCTACAATAAACCTCTTGGATACCAACTCCTTGTGGACTGACGCAGTGTGGATCGATGTTGAAGAAATTGTGAGTACAATTTTGATTTATTCTCAAGTATGGCATTTCTTGCACGAGCACGAAAGAGCGACTTACTAACTTTAGTAGATGAATTAGAACTAACGGCACCACAGGATGCCAAAGTGCGACAGTTAGTTACAATGATAACAGAGTCGAAAGACTATAACGAAGAGTTCGTAAAAAACTTACTTTTAACTATCACTCAGGAGCGCGAACGGTTAGATGCTGAAAAAGCCGAAGCCGAAAAGGCCAAAGCCGAAGCCGAAAAGGCCAAAGCGGAAGCCGAAAAGAATGAGCGCGAATATACTTTGAAAAAGTTAGAACTTGAGTTAAAAAGTAGAGATAATACTTTAACTGTATCAGATATGCCTAAGACTGATATATTAAAATTGCTGAAGAATTATGATAATAGCGGAGACATAAGTGTTTACCTTTCGTTATTTGAGAAACAAATAAGTAGGGCTAACATTGCAAAAGAAAACTGGATTTCTTATTTACTCGGGTTATTACCATTAGATATAGTCAATTTAATTGCTCGTGAACCTGATCCATCAGCTAATGACTATGATTACATAAAAAAACTGTTGCTTAAAAGATTTAAATTAACTTCCGAACAACTCAGGCAGAAGTTCTTTACTCACAAACGAGATTCTTCTTCTTCATGGCGGGATTTCGGTTTTGAACTGAATAACTTTTTTGAGGAATGGATCAATTGTTTAGAAATAACCGATTTTGAAGATTTAAAGCAGCTAATGGTCGTTGACCAGTTAAAGAGTAAAATACCAAATGACGTACGCGATCATTTTCTCGACGATTTGCCCAAAATAAAGAAAGTAGAAGAATTGGTTAATAAACTGGACGAATATGAAGCTGCACGAAGTCACCTTAAAAAGGAAACGAACAGAAATTGGCGTGTTTCCGAAAACAGAAGTAAATTTGATATCGCGAAAGAAGCTAAAAATTCACCATTGCCGTTCGTTCGTGCTCAAAAGAATTATGCTGATGATAATTACTATAACAAGAGTAATAATAAATGTTTTAATTGCAATGAGGCTGGCCATAAATCAATTAATTGCAAGTTTAAAAACAAAGGATTGAAATGTTTCCAATGTGGTAGCTTTGGCCACAAAGCCAGTATCTGCCCGCAAAGAGATTTTAAAGTTTCTCTCTCAAATAAAGTGTATATTCGTAACTCTCCAAAAACTGTAAATAAGCTTAGTAAAAATGTTGAAATAAATGGTATAAATTGTGATGCATTAATTGATACTGGAAGTGATATTACTATGATTAATTATGATTTTTATTTGAAAATTGGTAAACCTAATTTAACGACTGATAATGTGAAATTAGCTGGTATAAGTGGAGATAGCATTACTCCTCTAGGTTTTTTTGATTGTGATATATTAATTGATGAATATGTAATATCAACTAATGTGTATGTGTTAGAAATAATGCCGAACGAAATAATCATCGGCATGGACGTATTAAATAATCTAAGCTTTTCATTCCAAGAAAAACAAATTACCATTCATGGGAAAAAAGCTGAAATAAATTACACCCGGCTGGTGAGAAGCGAGGTCAAGGTCGTATCATTACGTTCCGCGGAGTTGAAAAGAGACAGACAGGCACCTATTTTTGCTGAGGCTTGCAATAAAATAAATACAAATCCTCTCCCATACTTCATTCATTTAGCGGATTCGATAAACTATGATGAAATCGACATGAGTCATGTAAAAAAACCCTTGAGACAAGAAATAAATCGTCTTTTAAATAAGTATTCGCCAAACAAAACAAAAAGTACGGAGTTACAAATGAAAATAATACTGAGCGATGATATTCCGATTACTCACAACCCTCGAAGGCTGCCTTTAAAAGAACAAAAATTCGTTGAAACTCAGATTGATAAATGGATACAGGAAGGGATAATAAAACCCAGTACTTCAAATTTCTGTTCACCCGTGGTTTTATGCAAGAAGAAGGATGACAGTTATAGGTTATGCATTGATTTTCGTAAGCTAAATAAAAAGATGATTAAAGATAGGTACCCTTTACCCCTCATAGAAGATTTGCTTGACAAACTTGAGCAATCAAAAATATTTACTACTTTGGACTTGAAAAACGGATTTTTTCATGTAGACGTAGAGAAAGATAGCACAAAATTTACGTCTTTTGTAACACATCATGGCCAGTGGGAATTTCTTAAAGTACCATTTGGACTTTCCAATAGTCCGAGTGTATTTCAGCGTTACATTAATTTGATATTCAGGAATTTGATGCTAGACGGAACTGTACTGATTTATATGGACGATATTATTATACCATCCAAAACCGAGGAAGAAGGGCTAGAAAAATTACAACGTGTTCTACAGGTTGCATCAGAGTACGGTTTGGAGTTTAATTTTAAGAAGTGTCAGTTTTTAAAACCACAAATAGAATTTTTAGGCTATAGAATCCAAAACGGAACTATACAGCCCTCTGTATCTAAAACGGTGGCTGTACAAAAATTTCCACAAACTGTTAAACAAGTACAAAGCTTTTTAGGCCTTACTAGCTATTTCCGGAAATTTATACCCCACTATTCAAAAATCGCAAAACCGCTTAGTGATCTACTAAGAAAAGACATTGCATTTAAGTTTGAATCTGAACAAAAGGAAGCTTTTCAAAAACTTAAAGATATTTTAACTCAGGAGCCAATTTTGCATCTCTATCAACAGGGATCAGTTTTAGAACTCCATACAGATGCTAGCAGTCAGGGAGTCGGAGCAGTGCTGCTGCAACAGGGAACCGACAATAAGTTTTATCCTATTCATTATTTTAGTCGAAAAACATCTCCACAACAAGAAAAATATATCAGCTATGAATTAGAAGTTTTGGCTGTAATCGAAGCGTTGAAAAAATTTAGACATTACTTACTGGGTTCTAAGTTTAAAATTGTGACTGATTGTTCCGCTTTTAAACAAACTATGAATAAAAGAGATCTTACTCCAAAAGTTGCAAGATGGGCTTTACAGTTAGAGGAATTTGATTACCAAATTGTTCACAGATCGGGGAAACAAATGGCACACGTAGATTCTCTTAGTCGAAACGCAGTACTTGTTGTTACTCGTTCATACAGCGAAGTGACCACTAAAATAGCCAATGCTCAAAATCAGGACGAATTCCTTAAGAAATTAAAAGTTTTGATAGATAAGCAAGAAGACGGTGAACACATTGTGAGAAATGGAGTTTTATACAAATACGATAATGGTAGAGAATTGCTCATAGTCCCAGAAGCATTACAAAGAGAAATTATTCGAGAAATTCACAATAAAGGACATTACGCTGTGGCTAAGACGGAAGAAATTTTAAAGCAAGAATTTTACATACCAAAGTTGAGGTCAAAAATAGAAAGTGTGGTTGCCAATTGCGTGGAGTGTATTCTGTGTAATAAGAAACGTGGGAAAGGTGAAGGTTTCCTTAACCCCATCCCAAAAGAAAATTTGCCTTTAAGTACATATCACATCGATTTCATTGGCCCTATGCCTTCTACAAATAAGAACTACCAGCATATTTTTTCAATAGTCGACGCTTTTACAAAATTTGTTTGGTTGTATCCGGTTAAATCAACATCTACTCAGGAGGCAATAACTGAACTTAAGCTTCAACAATCTACTTTTGAAAATCCGACGAGAATAATAACAGACAGAGGTTCAGCTTTTACCTCAAAAGAATTTGAAACGTACTGTCAGGTTGAAAATATTGAACATTTCAAAATTAGCACTGGAATTCCTCGCGGAAATGGACAAATTGAAATAATACATAAAATTTTAATACCCATTCTATCAAAACTCTCGATAACAGACCC
>JAPMOR010089587.1:218185-274734 GCA_026543865.1 Argiope aurantia | reverse complement strand
TTTTTTTTCTATCCTATGTAAATTATTGCTAATTCTTCAACTAGCTCTGGACTGTTTTCTGAAGATAGTGGTATCTACATAAACTTAAGGGATGGCAGTTCTTTGATGTTTAACCAATCGCACGCACTTAAATTATCCGTACTATTATCTCCATAAATAATTATTTCAGTGTCATCTGAAGAAAAATTCACTATCGCATATATTCCAATTAGAAATCTTGGTCTCACTTAAATACTTCGCTCCTTTCGCCATAATAACTAAAATATACAAAAAAAAAATCTATCTAGTAAACCACAAATACAAACGATAAATTTACACCCACATAAAGCAATAAGTAATCCATTTTTTTTCCAACTCCGTCAAAATATAAATATAAACCCAGAGGGCAATCAATCAAGGCCCTTTAAATATCGAACCACTTGAAAGAACACGTGCAGTTGTTTACATATTTAAGTACTCGGACTAAAAGGAAAGGGGGGATGACTAGAAAACCAAATGCACATATTGAAGGTCAATGCTCTGTGAAACATTATTCGACGTTATAACGGATTTGAACCGCCATCTAGTGTCATTTAAAAATTTAAATGAAACATTCGAATCCCAAATCGAAATCACGGTCGCGTGATCGTGGGCCCCTTGAGTTGGAAAGGCGGCTCGTCTCATAGATGATTGCGTGATGATGGTCCTGAATGGGTTAAAAAGACAACAAAACTTATTTAAATATTTTCAGAAGCAATAATCAAAATGAACAAATATAGGTTTATAATAATTTTTTTTTCACTTTCAAATAGAACATAGTATATTTGATAACAGTGCATCCATTTCAATGGCACAGAACATTTCTTTATATAAAATATGAATTCCATAAATAATAACATCAATAGAATCAGAAGAATAGTTTAACAAACATTCACATCAAATAAAATATTTAATTTAAACACATGCTAAAAATGTATGAAATTATGTAATTTCGGTATTTTAAGACATATACCCCATATTGATAATATAGCTATATCTTAATTCTATGTTGAAAAATTCAGTAATCAGTTAACATTTTCGCTTTAAATAAATAGATTTAAATCATAATTATTGCAATTTCAGACAATAATTTAAATAATGAAAGTAGATTCATCCTCAGCAATAAACGAAACATTTAAATTAAATATTATACAAATTTAATAAATATCAACACAAATTTTAAAAAAAATTTTATCAGTACTTTACGTTATCGAAAGAGAAAAACAATTCTAAAATAACAAAAATATGCTTTCATTTTGAAGCAAACAATTTTCTCAAATACACTTTGGATTTCGAATTCCATCAAATCAAAAGAAATTCATTCATAGATTTGTTCTGGGTCCGAAGTATCCTCACTATAAAAGAGGAAAAATACATGGAAAACATTATATTACAATTATTAATAAGAATTTTAGTATATTTAACAAGAGTTAGAATTTATACATATATACGAGCAATATCGAATAAAAAGCATGATTTTGTTATCATAATAAAAGAATATAACTTTCTGTTCTTCAAATAAGAGACGTGTTTTTTTTTTTTTGTTGTTTTTTTGTATAATTTTGTAATTCGATTTATCACAATCTACTGAAATTCATTGAAGTGTCTGTGCTTCTCAGAACGGAATTTTTCCTAATGAACGATTCTTAAATCTTCATGGAAATCTATATTATTATTTGAAAAGTTAAGATTCAGTTCAGATATGAAAATTTCAAACTAGCAATAAAACTGTTTTTAACTACCAGTATATGCACAGCGTTGATCGTCTGCGAAATCATAATAAATTAAAGTTATGAAAATAAAACGAAAGATAATCCTTTTAATAAGAATTTTTTGTTTTCTTCATCTCAGTGATATCATGCATGGAATTGCAAACGATAAAAATAAAAGTTGAAAATAAAGTCTTTTTTTAAGGGGAAAAAAATTTCTGCAAACGATGCGATTAAAATTTCAATTGCTCAAAACAGTCATGGAACATTTAGTCAAGAATGGAAAGACATGGAAGATGCTAGGCTAATAACAGTCCAGGGAAAATGTAAATTTACAGCATAAACGCGAAACAACCTTAAAAATCATTAGAAAAGCAATTAACTAAAAATCAATAGAAAAGGTATTTCGAATATTTTTATTTAAAGCTAAATTGAAATGTTTGAGTTATCACCTCAAAAAGAAAATTGAAAAAGATAACAGAATTGGAATATCAAATGTAGGAATTTTACTTTAAATTCTCAACATTTCTTGGGAAAACTGACTATATTTTATAGAAATATTTTAATAATTCTCAAATTCAGTAAATTACGCTGGACGTTCAAATCAAATTTCGTTACAAAGACAATTATTTGCTTATCTTTCAGCTACTTAAATGCCAAATATTTTGGTTATAAGGGCAATAAATTCGTCGTTCACCATTTATTAAAGGTTGCAAGCAAGCATTTATTTTTTAAATATACAGACTAGTCGATTTTCCACTTGTCTAAATTTACATGAATATATATATATATATATACAGTGGCTCAAAAAATTGAGAGTACACCTTACTTTTACTTGATAAATCCAACTTTCAATATAAATAAGACATTACTAGGAAGTACAAACATGTTTTTATTTTTACACATAACAAATGGTTTAATTTAGAATAAAAATAAAGAAAAATCAACGAAAAACTTCTAAATTGAAAAGTTTCAGAAGTATTTTAAATAATCACGCAGAATTTTGCCTCAAAAAATTGAGAATACACCAATGAAATTTTTGCAATATCACGCATAGAAACAATGTGTCACTATTAAGTTGCATGTCTTTTGGCTCTTATAATGGCCTCTAAATGTCATGGTACCGATTCGACCAATTTTTGGTGGTATTTAAAGATATTTTATCCATTCTTCTTGCAACACTTGTTTTAAATGGGTTTTGTTTCTAATTTTGTGTTTTTGGACCACTGCTTCGAGTGTGGCCTATAGATATTCAACATTTTTGGCAGTGACCCCATCGTACCGTATGGAGAAAGCCTAATACTGCTTTGGATCCAAAAAATTTACGTCCTACAATTAAACATGATGGTGACTCCGTCATGATTTGAGGTTGCATGACTTCATCTGGAGTAGGAAATTTAATTTTTATAGATTTAATTTTTATTTAATTTTTATAGATATTATAAATGATATGGTTTACTTGGATATACTTCGCAGCAATCTAAAGAAAATTGCTAAAAATTTAAGTTTAGATGAAAATTTCATTTTCTAGTTGGACAACAACCCCAAACAGAATGCACGTAACATCAAAATATGGTGTCTTTTTCATTGTAAACAGCCATTACACACACCGCCACATTACCCCGACATCAATACCATTGAATATCTGTGGGCCACACTCAAAGCAATGGTCCAAAAACACAAAATTAGAAACAAAACCCATTTAAAACAAGTGTTGCAAGAAGAATGGGGTAAAATATCTTTAGATACCACCAAAAATTGGTCGAATCTGTACCATGACTTTTAGAGGCCATTATAAGAGCCAAAAGACATGCAACTAAATACTGACACTTTGTTTCTATGCGTGATATTGCAAAAATTTCATTAGTGTATTCTCAATTTTTTGAGGCAAAATTATGCGAATGTTCATTTAAAATGCTTCTGAAACTTTTCAATTTAGAAGTTTTTCGTTGATTTTTCTTTATTTTTACTCTAAATTAAACCATTTGTTATATGTAGAAATAAAAACATGTTTGCACTTCCCGGTAATGTGTTATTCATATTGAAAGTTGGATTTATCAAGCAAAAGTAATGTGTACTCTCAATTTTTTGAGCCACTGTATATATGCAAAAGAAAGTAAAATATCTATAATTTTACGTCGTACGGGCTTTGGATTTTTATATTCAACCCCTTAAGATGTCTTAAAACCCTGGAATCTTATTGGAATTGTAATTAATATTCAAGGTTTCGGTTAAACAAGCAGTCTTAGTCTCATCCTTTTGTCTTATATGAACACAGTTTGCTTTGAGTCCCTGTATTAGAATTTGGTAACTTATGCTTGGTTTGGGGGGGGGGATAGGAAGTTTCTAAGTTGATACTGGCAAATTAAAAAAAAATTTAACAGAAAATCTCAAAGGTTGTTTAGTCTTCAAATCATTTTACCCCTATTTCATACCATTTAGGAAAGGGGAAGGGAGACACAGCAACTTTTTAATAGAGCAGTTAATCCTTTAAAAATGCTCAGAAATATGGGATGCCAAATTTTGTTCGCTTCTGTTAAAGAGCATGTAATTATGTGGTTCAAATATACAAACGGTTTTCAAATTTTTCAAGATAAGTTATGAGTGGAAATTTGAATTTACTGGATTTTAACTCGTGAATAAACTATGGTGGTTCAATACAGTATCCAACATATATTAAAGAATACAGTCAACCCTCCTATAACGCGGTACTCTCAGAACGCGGTTTCCATATAACGCGGAGCTGAAATTGCGACAGCCCTCCTATAACGCGGTACTCTTACAGCGCGGTTTCCGTTCAACAACGTCGCATCAGTTCTTTCCGTGCACCCAATGAATGGTTTTAACTGGATATGTTTATATAAACATTCAAGCTTATCTCTTAGCCGTTTACGGCATCGGTTTTAGTCGTCTCAGATCTCTTTCACAGTACGTCTCGTTGGTGACTAATTCTTTCTAAAATTTTGTCTGCACCGTCCATTTGCTTAGTTTTTGCGGTTTTACCTGGTTTGTTTAAGTTTTTTCAAAAAAAAAAAAAAAAAAAAAAAAGAGGTAAGTGATAGGTTATTTAGGGCACGAAATTTCGAAAAGAACGCGATATCTCTTCATAATGAGCGAGATCTCTTCATAAAGATTACATAATTTTACAAAAGTCTTTCTTGTTTTTGTTGGAAAACATTTTTTTAGTTTAGTTTTTGTTTCATTTTTTGTATCATTTCCTTATATAAACTCTACAATACAATAAAAATAATTTATAATTTATCTTGTCTTTTGTATTTATTGGTCTCCATATAACGCGGTGTGAATGATGTGATTTGTACTAATTCTAAGTTTCTTATAGCACGTTTTCCATACAACGCGCTACGAATTAGCCTGGTTTGTACGGTTAAATCCGAGTTTCTAGGTACGCACTCACCGCGTTATAGGATGTTTGACTGTATTGACAACAGCGAAGAAATGACTTATCTCAGACATCAAATTTTATCTGCCTTTCTTCAGCAAATATATAAAGAGATTAATTTTTATCTTAGTATCTATCTATCACTTATCGAAATTTACTTTCTTAAAGGTAAAACATTATACATTTTCTAATACAAGAATCATGTGAAATGAATTTAAAAATAAAAATCTTCTTATTCAAATCTTGCAAATATTGGTAAAATACAAGTTTGTTGAAAACAATTGCATCAATTACAGATTACTATTTCTTCCTTGTAAACAGCGATAAGAAGGGGGAGGGGGAAATGCCAACACAATACAGTAAAAAGCTTAAAATTTTGTTTGTGCTCATAATATTAAACTTATGTCTTCTCTTGGTCACACCGGCAATATCTATGGGGTAATCCATTTCACTACCATATGGAATATTCTCTTTGTGTATCTTCTGTTCACTGTTGCACACGAAAGAGTCATTGATACAGGATCTCTGATATAGCCCAATGAAATGGGAACACAAGAAGTAATTTGAAAACCTTACTAAATTTAGACAGCCACTTGCGGAAACAGTGGCGGATTTCCCATTAGATAGAATAGACAGTTGCTTAGAGCAACTCGCAAGGAAGTGAGGATAAAACAGAATCTCTATCCCAATGAAATGGGGAGTCAAAAAGTAACTTGAAGACACTTGCAGAGATTTAGATAGTGACATGCAGAACTATCGGCGGCGTTTCGATTAGGCAGTATCTAGGGTCACTAGGCTGAGAAGGGACGGCAAGCAAAAACTAATTTTCCTATAGGCCAAATAAATAAATTTTCAAAAACACACAAATTATATGGATGATAATGATAATATTAATATTTTATCAAGTATAATTAATCGGTTTTTTTAAAATATTTCCTTATTTTTATTTAATTATTAGAATATTCATAAACACCGTAAGTTTGGTCCCAATATTTATAGTACACAAAATGAATGCTGAACAGTCTGGAGTCATAGTAAATAAATAGACACAAATATATTTTTACAAAGTGAATAAATTTTTGAAAGTTTTAGTAAACAAACAAAAAAATTAATTTAGAGTTAAATAAAATGCATTGAAATATGAAATCTGACAGATTTATTAAAAGAGGGTCCTCATATTGTACATTGCCTTGGGCCGCAAAATATCTAAATCCACCACTGTGCACAAGATTATTTGGCTATTGAACGCGCATTAATTAGTTGCAAACTTGCTTTACAGAATGTAGCGCGAAATGCAATACTGCACGGATATTGCTAGTGTGACCAAGATATAAGCTTATTATTATGCATGCAACCAAAATTATAAGCTTCCTTCTATATTGTGTGTACCCAGTTTTTCTTTCTGTCGTGAGTTACAAGGAAATTATAGCCATTTGTAATTTGATGCAGTTGTTTTGAAAACCCTGTATATTATTAAAAATCTTTTCAAAAGCTTTAACAATAATTCAATATTAATTACATTTTGAACCTCGTAATAATAATCCTCCCCTTGAGGTCGATTATACCTGCTGACATACTCCAAGCCGTGGGGACCTTTGGATGAGTAATTCTCGAGATGGGGTAGATCTAACAGGTGTTCTCGGTAATTCATGAGAAAGTAAACCCAGGGTTTCACGATAGGCAAAACGCGGTTTTCATCTCCTGGGTTGAAAGGCTGCACCTCGACTTTAATTCTATTGTAATACTTTCCATTGCATTCTAATTCGTCCATGCGTTCCAGCATGTCATCGTCTACTTTGTACAGCTCTCCTATGACATGCTAGAAAAAGAAATATACTTTTTGAAAGTCATCCAAAATTAGAAATCACATTTTAAAAAAAAAACTAACTAATTATACCTAATCTGATAAACCATAAAATTTCAATATATTACTGTATTAAAAATATATCAGAAAAGAATAATTTAAAATACGTATTAGCAACAAAATTCTTCAGAAGTTGCTACGAATTCCATTAACGGCTATATTCATACCATTCAAGCTATTTTTCGTCTTTTGTTTTTGAAATTAAAATATTTTTTAAGGAACAGAAATATTTGTTTTTGATTATTCGTTAAATTATATATAAAATTGAGGAAAAAAATAAGCTTTTCAATTCAATTTTCATTTAAAAATTTTTACAACAAAAATATTTGAACTGTTGCAAAGAACCTTCGAGAATAACATGTTGTTGAAAGCAAAATTTTCTGTAATCTTTTAAATTTTCAAAATTGATTTTTTTTAATGATGTGAGATACAAGAAATTTCGGGGAAAAAGAAAATGCAATGAAATGATTTTTTTTCTTTTTTAATTATTACGATGTGCATCATGATCTTGTAACAAATCTGGGAGTCAAAGGATATATATAAAGTCCTAATTAATTTCTTTTTTTAAATCTTAAATTAGACTATTTTAATTTACTCTAAAATTCCCTCTTATTTCCTGATCAAAATCTTACTTTTTTTATTTAATTATTTTTAACACGTGCTTTTAAAAAAAATGCTGAGTTTGGACTTCCGAGTGTAGGTATAAAAATCCCTAGCGCCCACGGCATTCTTAAAAAAAAATACCTCAGATTCTCTTTCGTAAGTCGACACGTGTTAAAATTAATCTATAAAAGAATTTCTTAATAAACGCTCTAAGGGAAAAATTGTTAAAGTTCAAATGCGAACAATTCTAATGTATTAATGCGAACAGACGTATTCCACTTTCGGTCTCCATTTCTACTTGATATCTCATGTAGAAATAAATTGAAATAAATTGCCTGTATTATATCCAAATTTGTCTTCTTTTCGACCACGTGTCTTCAAAATTATGTTACATATACGTTGCATCATTTTCTAAAACTTTTTTGTTGGACTTATTCAAAATTTCCTTCGAATACTTCCCGATGACACGTATAATCGAATTTTTATATGAATGCATTAGAAACCCTTGTCAAGGTCGGCACGAGCATTGAATTGACACGTGGCCGGAAATCCCATGTTATATAAGTCTAGTCATCATTTGTTTCGTCCCTTCCTTACTTCTGCTTTTGTTTCGCGCTGTTGTGGACGTGTTCTGTCCACGCCTGCTCGTAAATAAATTGTCTTCCGGGGATGGATTAAAATGAATTTTAAAAATGTAAAATGTCTCTTGTATGTCTTCAAACCTCACTTCTACTTTTTAGAATTACATGCTTTTATATATATATATATATATATATATATATATATAAATAGATAGATTGTTTTAAGTTGATGTTCCCTGAAAAATTAATCTACATCTTTTTACCATTCTATAGGCGTTTTTAACAACCAAAATTGAAAATAAATAAATAAAACGCCAAAATGATGCATCGTCTTAAATGATGAGTCAGAGGCACCATCCGAGAGCAAAGAGTTAATAACCTAATTACGATTCGTACTTATCGAAATTTAAAATTGTTATATCTAATTTTTTTTTTCATTCTAATTTCTATGTCCTGCAAAACGCCACTTTTTTGCTTCCTGTTCACTTTTAATAATCTATAGCTAAATTGAATTTAAAATAATAATCTCAACCCAAAGGGAAATAATTAAAAGATCTGCAAAACAGAAATTCAAAATAATATATAACCTACTGACAAATGTTTATTCTTTTTTCTTAAACAATATTCCAATCTTTATTAAATTTCTGCAGTCAGCGAACTTATTTAATTTTTCCCTTTATTTAATTTATATTCCTTTTGACCAAAATGCAAGGGCGCTGTACAGAAACTGTTTCTTTACTAAAAATTCGAGATTCCAGAAAAACTTCGATAAATAGAAATTTTCTATGTATGGAAGTTCGATAGATAGGCCATCGGCGGACTTTCTCTTAACATTCGAATTTACTTAACTTTCTAAATAGATCACACATCCCATTTCAATAATTTATTATTTTGATTTCTATAATAATATCTTCTTCGTAATTTGAGACATTAAAACGTTTTTAAATGAGTCTTGCATTTTAAATTATTAAATACCTTCATTTTATAGCAGATTTAAAACTAAAAATTCAATAATTCGAGGCGCGAGTCACACTCGTCATTGTATGTGAAGGGGTAAGTATTCTAACAATTCCTGATATTTTTTGAAGTGTATGTCTCCATTGCTATGTGATTGATTAGAGAAAACACTGTATTTTTTTTTTTTACAAAATTTTGATGGAATTTAATTGACGAAAAGAGAATACCTTTCCTACTCCTTCTTTGTAAAGAAGATACGGAATATTGTATCTGGATGCAATCACTAAAGGAAATTTTTGGACGGTCCGCGCCATAGCCTCGAAAATGGCCTTGCCTTTGGAAGAATCAGTGACCAGATCATGGTTGGGTTCATTTCTCTTCAGAGTTCCATAAACAAATATGAGATGGTGAGAATGAGATTCGCCTTCTTTTTCCTATAGATGGGAAATAGTGAATTTGTAAACAAGTGAGTTTCACAGATTAAATATAAAAACAATAATTTAATTAATTATATTTTATATAAAATTTGTTTATCATCAGTTAAAAATTGGGAGGAGGAGAGAAACATTAATTTATAAAGAATAATATATATAAACGGTTATGTAAACACAAAATCAGGCCTTTTTTTTTGTAATTTGGCAACAGTTCACATGTTTGGTTTTTTAAATGCTCGTCTCGGAAGAAAAATGTGAGACAAGATATATTTTTTAAAGTTGGATAATACAAAAAGATCAGTGTAATCGACAATCGAAGTCATCAAAAACAAAAAAGTTAGGGTAAATGAAAGTGCTGAAAAATCATTCGTACGAACTTTCAATAGGAATGTATGAAATAAAAGTGTATAAGTTTATGCACTTCGTATTTTTAGTTTAAATAACGAAATTTCCGAACTACAGAAGCATCGCCAGAACATTTTGCCATTTTGAAGTATATAGTTAACTAGTCAGACTGCTCTATCACTACTGTTCAAATATAACTTAAAATAATGTGATTAAAATAATATGGTATCCTTTTGTGATAAGATGTATTTATCAAAGTTAATTGACATTAATAAACTAATCTTATTACTACTCGACGTATTATGGGATTATTACAATTTTATCAATATTATGTCGACTAATTTTTATGAAATACATCCTATCAAAACAGGGGAATAAGTAAATTAAATTTAGATTTTTAAATAACTCCGAATTATACAGTGGTGGAAAATACTTTGAGACTACCATTGAACTTCTTTTTTTTTTTTTTTTCATTCAAAAATGCAAATCGTTTTTGTAATTTGCATATAATGTAATAAATAAAAAAAATGAATTTAGAATTTAAAATACGTTTATTGTAGCTATAAAGGAAAATGTGTAATGTAATGAAATGGAAAAAACTTTGAGACCAGTTTTAAAGAGTGATTGTTTGCATAATGAGATGACGTAACTTTTGCACGATTTTGTGCGGGATAGTTCTGAGACTGAAAAGAAACACTTTCCAATCATTTCTTTGAGTGTTGAAGCAACTGAGACTATGGGTAGCGGAAAATTACTGACTGAAATTGAAAATGGGAAAATCTTAGCATTTCGCGGAAGCGGAATGAGTGAAAGGCAAATTGCTAGCAAAATCAAGAGGTCTAAAACTGTGGTTCATCATTTTCTCTCAGATCCATGCAGATATGGTACAAAAAATAGAGGAGGAAGGCTATCAAAACTGTCAACCAGAATGAAAAGAAGTGTTGTAAGGAGGGCTGTTAAAGACAATGCACATTCTGCAGCAATAAAATCGACACTTAAGCTTACAGTTACGGCTAGAACAGTTAGAAATATTCTGAGTAATACAGAAAACATCAAATATGCAAAATTCAAAAGTAAACCCACACTTGAAAAACGTCATATTGCAGCAAGATTGAACTTTGCAACATCTAATGTTTTAAAACCCAACTTGTGGCGAAAAATAGTGTTCCCAGATGAAAAGAAATTTAACCTAGATGGACCTGATGGTTTAAGAAAGTATTGACATGATTTGAGACAACGCATTTTTCAAAGCCAGTTCAAGGGGATGGATTCGTAATGGTTTGGGCAGGTTTCAGTGCTAGAGGTAAGACTGATATTGTGTTCACTAAAGGTAATATGAACTCTTTTGACTATCAAGATATACTGGTGAACAATTTTGTTCCATTAAGAGATGAACTTATGGATCAAAATTTGATTTTGCTACAAGATAATGCGTCAGTGCACAAGTCTGCTTCAACTATTGCTTGGCTAACTGAAAATAATATAAGTTTTATGGATTTTCCGGCTAAAAGTCCAGACCTCAACCTCTTAGAGAACATGTGGGGTATCCTTGCTCGCATGGTGTATGAAAATGGTAAACAATATTATTGTGTGTCTGAACTCAGAGCTGCTATTTTAAAAGCATGGGATAAAATACCGATTCTAACATGCAAAAACCTAGCAAAATCCTTCCAGAATCGTCTTTTAGAAGTAATTCGTGTGAAAGGAAAACACACGAAGTACTAAAAATTGTAATGCATTTAATTAATATTTAACTTTGTGCATTTAATTAATATTAATATTTCTCAGTTTTTTCCACCCTTTTGTTATGACAAAAAATAATTTGAGTATAATGTATAATTACATTAATTTCTTTATAAAATAATATGAAGAAATTTTTATGTTTTTGTATTGTATATACTATTTAATGTATCTTTTTTTAGTAAAATTAAAAGTTTTCAATTTCACATGTGGTCTCAAAGTATATTTCTGCTTTCTAAATTTTATAAATATATCTCTCTAATATAAGAAAATTTTAATTTTAAAAATTAGATGGTTTAGTTTTTAATAATTGATTGTAAAATTAATGTTAGCAGTTCATGCAATTTGAAATTTATTTTTATCATTATAAATATATAATGAATGTATATTATATTTATTATATTATTGTAAGTGTATATAATATTTTATAAGCACCCTGATTGAAAACAGTTTTTAAAAATGAAAACATTGATTTGTTACATTTTGCATTAAAAATTATTTCACACCTATGAAAAAAAAATTAGAACGAATAAAAAAAAATCGTTTAACAATAAACAGTATTTAAATTGCCTCTTCACTTCAGCAGTTTTAATTATAACAAAAAGTCGCTTCTTTTTATTTAGGAAAGATTCAAATTTAAGATCTTTGGTTCTGAAAATATAAAGAATTCTTTCAGTTAATCTGCTATTTATGTGATATTTGTAGTATGTTTTTCTAACTATATTGAAAATATCTGAAGTATTTGGATGGTTTTGAGCTTTTTTAATTCTATGATATTTTATTTCAGGATTAATCTCCAAGCAAATTTATTAACTTCCATATTTTACTTTAGAGACTTTATATTCTTATTTTGTTTCTTTAAATGCTATCTTCTGGATAAAAGTAAAGATGTCATTTTAATTGTCGTTTTTTCATATAATTAATTTTCAAAAATAGCTTAAATAATTAATTTTGGAACACTTATTTCAAGGTCTATAACTTTTATTATTTTGTCTTAAAAATAAGAGATTTAAAAATATTATTTAATTTTAAAATGTAAAACTCATGTTATATCAAGAATATTTTTATTTGATTTTCCAAAACATCCTAATACATATGAGAATAATTTTGAATAAATTCATCAGAATCTGCTGAAGCATCAGTATTGAAAAACAATGCAAAATAACAAAATAAGGATTTCAAAATATTTTGATCATAATCAAAAGTGGCTCTTGCGCCAAAAAAGAAACTCAAACAAAATAATTTACAACCAAAGCCTTTCGAAATTAGTTGCTATGCTAAGAATAAGTGACAGTTATTGAAATCAAGAATGATGCATGTGACAAAGTTGGCATTACAAACAAAAAATCTGTAAGCTATTGCAAGCAAAAATGTCCAAACTCGCGAGTTAAACACATTTCGTTCTTCTCCGATGTTGTATAATTTCAAATTCATCTTCCATTTATGGGTGCAAATTAAAGAAATAATTAACTGTTGAAAATAAGGTGGTAGAAAAAATAAACTGATGTAACCATTTTGCGATTAAAACCTCTTGATTTGCATGAATTTTATTTGTAGATGGTTTTGCATCATTTGTTTTTGGATCGATTCTCTTTAACGTTTAATTTTGAGCATGATATTGATTATTATATTGCGTGCATTTTGATTTTAAAATTCACTTATTTTAAAATCAAATCAATAAAATTTAAAATTAAATTAAATGAAAATCACCACATTTGATTTTAATATTCACTTTAAACTGAAACACATAATGCAGCGATGGTTTGTAATGTATTTTTGCAAATTATTATACAGAAAAAGTACAGAAATTACTCTTTTTCCTTCTTGAAAAGAACATCTAAGTTACAACCGAATACATTTAGTTAAGGAGGATTTTTTGAAATTGATATGTGCCTTATGAAAAAGTTTTAATACCTGTAAACTGCTTCTTGTGACATGCACGATCTAACGATCATACAAGATACTCAACAGGGTAGACCAAATTTTTTGAAATTTTAATTTTCCATCAAAAATTAACCAGAATTTTAACGTTTTCTCTAAATAACTTCAAATCAAATTACCGTACAAAAGCATTCTTACGCAACTTTAAAATTAATTTAGCATTCTTACTATTTAAGTTATGATGCCAATTAATATTTAAATAAAATTATTTTTTTAATATTTAATTGCAAAACTTAATTGCGCACTTTTGTTTCAGATTTCGCCAATCTTAATGTTCGTTTAAATTTTAATAATTAAATATTTTACGCAATTCCTACTTTAATAGATTCTCCATCAAAATATTTTAAAACTTCAAATTTTGATAGTCATATAATTCACTCATAATATTATAAAGGCCTTCAGTCATAACGTAATATGAATCTCTCTAATTTTCTGTTAGCTCTCGTAGAATTTATGCTTTAAATTAAAGTGGAAAGAATGAATCTGCAATTAATATAATAATATTTTTTACTGAAACAAAGCATTTTTAAATAATATGATTACTGATAACAGAGTCACTGAGCGTTTAAACTTTATGGGCACTAAAGAATATCTTTCTTAATTTATGTAATATCTCAAGAATTTGTCAACAAAATTTTCTCAGATTCATCATGAACAGATCGATTAATTAACAATGTTTAATTTTAAATGCATCAAACACTAAGAAAATAAAATGAATCGTTTAAAATAATCGGTCGAAAACAGGTTTAAAAAAACTACTTAAAAAACGATGTACTTAAAACTATAAGCATATACAAAAAATATGTAACTAACATAAATACAATTTAATTACAAAAGCATGCAACTAACATAAAAATAATTTAAATCAAGAATCATTCGTTGATAATATTGTCAACAATCAGAACACAAAGCGCATGCGTGAATTTTTCAACGCCAGTTACAGTAACGCAAATGCGTGAATTTTTCTACGGCAGTTGGGGTAACGCTATGCAGATTAGAAAATTTTAATTTCCTTTATTCTGTGTTATTTTAATTCAAAAAAATTAGAATGAATCTGAAAGATCGATTCATTAACAATGTTTAATTTTAAATGCATAAAACATTAAGAAAATAAACAGAATCGTTTGAAATAATCGGTCGAAAAATGTTAACCCTAGCCTTATTATTGTTGGGAAAAAAACTGAAGCCTTACTCATTTGGCGTTGGGGAAAATAAAAAGATTTTTTGGCGGGAAAGTTAGTTTTTAATTAATAATTAAATTTCTAATTAAAAATTCAAAAAACGGGACCCTAGTAGTACATTCCCGACCTCTAAGGTATACATGTACCAAATTTGGTAGCTGTAGGTCAAACGGTCTGGCCTGTAGAGCGCCAACACACACATACATTGAGCTTTATATAAGTATAGATAATTTAACGAATTTGTAAATTTGATTTAAAAATGACGCGAAAATAATTGTAAAAGCGCAGACGATAAAATAAATAACTCGATAATACTATGATACTACTATGACTCAGGCGCATTTCTATTTTCTTTTTCATAGAATTAGTTGATAAATATATGTACCGAATATTTTACTGTGTAGTCAAATCTCTTATATACCTATGAGAGTTACCGATTTCCGAACTGATGTAAAAATACCGCCTTTAAGAAAAATTTGTTCCATTCTATTTTGTGCTTAAAATTAAATTTAAATATGAATGAGGACGTTTTATATTAATTAATTTGTATACAAATACGCGTCTGACACATGCACCGAAAGCATAATGTATTTTTAATTTTAAACATGCAATTAAACGAAAGTATTAAACTGCAAAAGTCATTTAGAAAGGCTTCAATATTTCAAATACCCCTTATATTTTATAAGAATATTAAAATAAATGTGCCAAAATAGTTTGTGTGTGTGTCAATTGAGTAGACGCTTTTGTCCACCGTTGGTTCGTTTGGGTTCAAGTCCCAATACATCACATTGCTGCAATCGTCCGGTTCATCTAACATCCACATATTACTTTAAATTCTTATAGATATTAAATAATTTCATAATTTTTTTTCTTTCTTTGTTTTTAATAATGTGTAAAAAGTAGGTGATTAAATTCATGAAACGAGAAATTTCCCTGCAATAATGAAATATATTGTTGAAAAATTATGTAAATAATAATAATAATAAGCTTTAAAAAATTGTCAAAAAAAAATCTTCGCAAGGAAGATTGATATTATTAAAATATTTTTTAAATTTAAAGAATGTGTAAAAATTATTTTTTATGGGATAATCATTTTGGAAGTTATTGAGGGAAAGCGTCAAAATTTGATGCTTGAAAAGACTCAAAATATATTTGTCCTTCGCTCTAGATCAAACGGACGATTTGTAGAGCGATAACTAATGCACACACACACACAGAGAGAGAGAGACGACAGATCAGTACGAGAAAAAGCAATTAATTTATGCTTGCAAGGTTTGCTGAGTTATCTCAATAATTTAAATTGAGCAACAGAACTAAAATTGCATATCATTTTATTGTTATCACTAGCCGTCTTAGGCGACCAATTGATTTGTTGTGAATATTGGTTATGTAATTTCAATTATATCTCTAATGGATAATTCGATATACTTGATTCTAAACTAGAAAGCATTTTTAAGCACCATATTTTGATAGACAATAAAGTCGTATCATGTTAGTAGTCTTACACCAGTTCTCTTTATAGTATACATGAGCATTTTTTATAAAGTCGAACCCAACAACATGATAGTGCCATTAAAACCATTACTTTCCAGCTAATTCAGCTTTTAATTGTCCATTGTTTTCTGCAGTACACTTTTTTTTTATTTCTTATGCAAACCACACATATAAAAAGCAGAATCTTTCTTCCTTAGAAAATCAAGCGTTGAAATGTTTGATGAAACACTGAAAATGGCTTGAATTTCATTATATGATATGTACTGTAATAATAATGTGTATTGAAAAAATTATATTTAAAAAATGTTTTTTAAAAACTAACAAAATTCCGAGGTGGGGGGTGGGGTGGATAGCTGTTATTATCATTAAAAAACAATTTTTAAAATTATAATTAATTCTGTTAACCCTTTAAAGGGCCATTTTTTATTAGCTTATTCGATTTAATTTGATTAATTATTAGCTTATTTAATTTATTAGCTTATTAAATTTATTAGCTTATTAAATTTAATTTGCTTAATTAATAATTAAGTGACAAACCAAGACACATCATTTTGTGTGAGATAAAGAACTGAAGCATCTAAGTTTCTGTCTTCCTAAAAAAATTTGCCAGAACTTATGCCAACCTACATAATTTCATACAAAGATTGATAAATTTGGTGGGAAGCATACTTCCCACGGCCTTAGAAAGGGTTAAATAATTTCTTCGAAAATTCCCATAAGAAAAGCGTAAATAAAATTCGCTCTGATGTGCATAATTCCCAATCCCCTTATTTGTACCAGATTCGATCAAACGGCAAGTTTGCTCAGTGCCAATATATAAGAGTTGGGTTAATACCTGGTTTCACTCTATTAGGTACATGCTGATACTGACACTCGATTCTACCGAATTCTTTTTCTGTCAATAAGAAATAAAATGCTATCTGCTAATAGATATTAGTTTTAAAGATTGTTACCTCTACTCAAATTGTTCTTTACCTATAACTTTAGGTGTTAATTTTAATTTTATATATTGTTTTTTAAAGCACTAATAAGTTTAGTTCAGTTTAGTTATATTAACGTCCCGTTTTTAAAGCAACACTACTGCTATTTTAAGACGGACCTCATACTTTTGAACCGCGGTCAGATGACAAAGACGACACTAAGCTGGCACTCCCCCTTCCAGGCTTCCACACAACAGGTGTTGGCCCCGACGGATTTAACGCGGACCAGAGCTGCTTACACGACGGTTCTTCGGTGGAATCGGATCTCGAGCCTGAAACCCTCCGGTTCCGTAGCTGAGACCTTACCACCGCGGCCCTGAAGCACAACTAAAAAGTAAGGACTTTTATAAAACTGAAAAAACTGTCAACGAATGTTTAATTTCGTCTTAATTTTTAAATAACTCGTCATACATTAGTTAAATAAACATTTATGCTTTTAGTTTTAAAAGTATAAAATTTTTTTCTTACATTTTTTTAAAATCGTTATATTCTGAAAATTCTATTCACGTTTAATGCTTCGTTTTTATTTGCTTTCAATTAAAAGTACTAAAATAATGATTATGTAGATTGAATTACTTATTTATTCCGAATAAAAAAATTAATACAAAATACATTTATTTAGCCACAGAAAATCTCTTCAATCTTGTATACTTAATAAACATTGCAGATAACAATATAAAAAATGCGTTAAAATGATTTTTATTTCGGGTAATGGTCATAATAATAATATATATAGGTATTTAAAAATCATAATATATGTGTATGGAGTCGTCGAGACAGAACGGTGGATTATGATTGAGTATTTCTGTAATGACTGATACATTGTTTCCTGTTGACACAAATATCACCTTGAGCATTGTATCGTGCTAATGTAAGCATCACGATATATCATGTTACTGTTCATTTCAAGATCTTGAGATTACCACTTTTCAACGATTATATTTCGCTAAGGGATGCTATGCAGAAAGCCTATTATACCTTATTATATCTCCTACTTTGCGAATAATATGAGTTAATCCTATAGCTAAATGTAAACATTTCCTCCTTTCGTTTTGTTAAACGAGGTTTGACTGTATAGTTAAAAAAACATCGCGCAAGCTCATGGGATCAAGGAGGCAAGATGGCAAACTAGACTACACCCGTCCAATACGTTGATTCTCAGATTGGTGTAGCATCACTCGATTTAATGCACACAAGTTCGAGGAGATTACCAGTCGGTATCAAATGCGTCCAAAAGTTGATACCGAATACCTGATACTCGTAGTTTGTATCAGTTTTATGTATTTGATACTTTTGTATACCTGCTTCAAAGTATCAGACAATCCTATAACAAACAGGCAAGCATTTTATTTTCGTGTTAGTAAAGATACAGATAATTTTCTTTTTAAATTGCTGTATCCTGTTAAACATTTATTCTCCCATAGATAAGCGATTGGGTTCATTTGCTAAAATCAAATGAAGGCAAAATTCGTTAATCTCAAATCAACATTTCCTATTCCGAACTGAATGTTAAATCTGCTTACATATTTTTATACAGTTGATGAAACTATTATAAAATTCTAATCATCGAAATATATGGTTAATTATAAATTATATTCAATTACAATTAATAATTTGTTTGCATCCATAAGCTAAAGAATCATATAAAATTTAATGTTAAAGGAAATTCTAGGCTTCTAATTTATAAATAATTTATATATTTAATATTTTACTAGAATAGTAAATATTATTGTCCACAGTGATAATATTCCCATTCAAAAAATATTTTTTCAATCATTATCTTTTTATAATATTTTTAATTTTCATTACTTTTTTATTGAAAATATAGATGTTGAAATAATGTAAAAGTGTGAGATTTTTACAAAATACTTTAAGTAAATAGAAATTTCAATCACATTTATTATATATTTTAACTTTCAATGAATATCCATGAAATTCTTTCTTATAATTATTTAACCACCTTCAGCGATTAACTGCCCCTCCCTGTATTAATAACATTAATTTAGCAATGGCACAATTTTTCAACAAATTTGTTAGATACTCTAATCTAGAAAGCTTCACAGTAGATTTTTTTTATCTTAATAAAAACTTTACATTGATGCTAAATTTAAATAATTTTTAATTGCTTTTAAATAAATTCAATTTGTATTACTTAGAAGAAAAAAGAATAGATGTACAAAAGCAGATCATAGAAAGACTCTTGCATTAAAAATGATAAGCAAAACAAGAGGTATAAGTTAAATATGATCTTTAATCTCAGATAGGCAAATGCATTTGCTGATAAGAAGAAAAGTTTCGAATTGAGAGCAGAGTGTTTACAAATAATAGTGTTGTACTAAATGCAACTGTATGGATGTCATCATATTTTTTCTAGTTATTGATACATCTTCAATTGCATGTTATGGATGAACAAAATGTAGTCAGATCTGGTAAACATCAATTCATGGATGTCTCCCAATTTATCAATATTGATTTGTCCGATAGACAGCATGCCTATCAATTACTGTGGGCTAAGATATAAATTATACTTTTCTAGGATTCCTATTTTGGCTATGATTTGTAGAATAAACTGCTATGTTCCATGACAAATTGAGAGATGCACATACTTTCCACTTTTCCAATAAAATATATGAATAAAGTTAAAAAAAAACTTTTAGTTAAATTTTACATTTAGTGTAAATGAAAATTTCTTTGACAATCTAGCAACATTAAATTGAAAGCAGTACATTATGAACAAATATTTTCATATTAGGCATTTAAAAGAATTTCCATTATTTAAGAAAATAAATCTCATTTCGAAGTTATAATGTGAAATTGCATAACATACTAGCAAGGTTATAAAGTGAAAATTGCAAATTTGAAAAGTAGACAAAAGTATAGTTTTTGTAGTGGACATCTTCCATAAAATTTCAACATTTTAATTAAGATACCATGAGATATTTAATAATAAAGGCACATTAATATTTTTATACAGAAAATGAGCCTTTTAAAAAAAGCTGGAGATAAGTCCTTCTATTTAACATCTTCACATTTTAAATTCAAATATTATATATAATTGACATTTCACAGGAAGATATAGATATGAAAGAAAGTAATAAATATATATATGCATCATGAGTGAATTTTGAGAAATCTTTAGGAACTTTTAAATTAGGTTGTCATGAATTAATATTTAAAACATGATGATCCCAAACTGAAAAAAGTATAATGAATAAACTGACTTACAAATATTCATCCCCATACACACATAAGTGCATCTTGGATAAATGACAGTAAATCTGAAGTAAACTGATAAGGAATTAATAATTTCTGACTCGAAAATTTTATTCACATTCAATAAGTTTTTAAATGGGCTTTATTTCCACATTTAACAGATACAGTAGACTCACAGGAGTTTCGTAAAATGTCCAGTTTTTCCTTTAAATATTTCTTTCTCATAGTGCTACTCAATGGAACATCAGAAGAAGGACAAAACAAAACTTTGTACCCAATCTTTTCCAATTGCCTTATTTTCATTTTTGTGCTTCCTGTTAAGTGACGAGACTGATATGCCAAAGAAAATGCAGGACTGATGACAAAACAAGCCCAGATTTCATCTTTTGGTGGATGCAATACAGAATCTGAAGGAAAATTTTTATAAAGAGATGACAATGGTTCTGGACTGCAAGTTAAACGAACTATTATATCTGGAGAAAATATGTGAGGCAAAATATGCCTAATTAATATATTTTCTTTTCCATTTAAAATCTCTTCCAAAGTTTCAGTTATTTCAACCATTACTCTAACTAACGTATTGTTATTTTGTGATTCTCCAGGCATATTTCCTCTACGCTTACTCAAAACTTTCAATTCTTCCTTGTGCAGTCTTGGGCCAGAATAATCAGTACATTCTATACTAACACAATAATCTATTTCTGCAAAACTATTGGCAGATTGGGGGTTTATTTGCTTACAATAATTTCTAAACTTTGGTGCCATAACTGCTCGAATAATATTATGATCATAATGGCCTAAATAAGCGTAATATAATACAGCATAAGGCAAAATTTCAGGGTGATGTTCAATTTCAGTTTGTCGAGATTTTTTGAAAATTTCCAAGGCAAATAATTTATGGAATTTTGATTCAGGGAAATGATTGAAGTGTGAAAGACACTGAAGTAGCTTGGTGCAGTCTTTGATACGAGCAATTTCAATGTCATCAGCTAATTTTTCAGTAACAGTGTTCAAAAGTAAAGGATGATAAACATGGCATTCAGTTGTTAATAGAGCTAAGTGAACTGCAGCCAAAACATCCCATTTGGGGACATATGGTATGCACTTGTGTAATAAGGGAATATAATAATCAACAGAATTTAGATGTAAACTCTTCTTTAAAAATTTAAGTATGGCAACTACTGTTACCTTATTAACTTCAGCTAATGCCTTGTTAAATCTATCAATTATTAACCGGATTGTGTTGAAATCTGTAATTTTATTTTCAGTTTTAAAAAAGCCTAAACACACAATTCCAATTTCTTCAACAGTTATTAATTTTAATACTGATGCTAACCTTTCTTCAATATATTCCATTTGATCTTGAGAAACTTTTCTCTGTAAATTTACATAAAACATAAGCTGTACAACTTGACTATTAGAAAGTAACTTCAAATTTCTAAGTAAATCTGAAATTAAGGTTCTATTGTACTGTGAAATTCTATTTAATTTAAGATAAAACCAATAATCAGCGACTAATAATTTACGATCTAAATTCCATTTATTAATTCTTTGAACACATTCAAAATCAAGTGCATTCCAAAGCATTTTAAAATTTGGACTGTATGATTTGGGTGATGGTTTCCACAAACATAAATAATGTATTATTTGAATAAGCTGTTCATCTGATATAATTGGTAATTTATAAACTACATCTCTTATTAACTGAGTAAATTTTTCATCTTCTAAGCTTAAATCTTTTAATATAGCTTGTTCTGTTACCTTTGAGAAATCTAAAAGCTCTTGAACTTGAGAAATTTCAGTAGAATTCAAAGGGCCATTTTTTAATGTCAAAGGATACTTGAGAACTGAATTGCAGTATGAGTCAATATTAGACATTATATTGTGAGCATATTCGTTTTCTCTTTCTTGAAACTGTTTAGCAAACAGAGGAGTACAACAATGAAATGAAGCATAAAGGGTAGATGCAGAGACTGTTAAGACAGAACATTGATTAACATTGTGAAAGAGCACACGATTAGGTGAGAAACACAGAATGGTCTTTTTAGTTTTCCACAGAGATGAAGTAAATTTATACTTCCGGCAAATGCTGGCAAGAGATAATGACAACTTCATCATTTATATAAGTAATGATAAAGTAATATTATTTTACTTTATATATTTGTTCCACTTCCATGATGTTCTTGAACATATAATTCCAGGTTAAATATGGACATCAAAACACATTAAGAATTTCACAATAGTAAGTTTCATTCCAATTTCAATAATTTGATAATCTACACAAACTGATAATTTATTAAAAAACAAACAATACACATGATACAAAATATATCGAGTTGAGTTGTAAGTTATAATCTGAAATTAAGAAGAGACAGATTCTCTCTAGGGAAATAAACACGTGAATATAATTTTCGATACGCTAGAAAATACTTAAATGTTCTATCTACAATATATCTACTTAAATAATAATTATTAAAAATAAGCTAACGAGAATATCTTTCAACTCCTTTTAATGATTCATCTGGTATAATTGATAAAGCCAGATCATTGAATCATCTGAATTGAATGGAGTAATTTTTTTCTTTTCTTTCACATGGTTTTAGAATTGAATAATGTTTTTATTGCGTTAAATTTAAAATTTCTGTAATCCATTTTGATTGTTTTTTATTTACTTAGTTATAATTCATAAATTAAATTGAAAATGCCATTAGTGATTATTTGTGGCATACCTTGTAGTGGAAAATCTGAGAGAGCGAAAAAATTAAATGACTTCTTGTCGTTGTCTAAAAAATGTGTGTTAATTAAAGATGATAATGTCGCGAGTGGATTTTCTAGAAATGATGTGTATGCAGGTCTGTTTTTCAAGTGTTATATTTTCTGTTCAAACTATTTTAAACATTTTAATATTGTAGTCTACATTAAAGTAACTAATTAATAGTTAGTAATAGCATTATTTATTATAAATTATGCTTTATATTAGTGATAATTTATATAATGATATATTTTGAAGCTCAATGAAATTTTCATGTTTTGTTTAAGATTTGTGCATAGTGTTTAAATAGAATACTCATTGGTTTTATTTTTAACTATGAATAAAAATCTAAGAAAAGTAATAATTATGGTAATGTCACATATGTAATAAATATGAGTGCAAAAGTAAAACTGTTTACTAAATAATGTAATTTTTTAATAGATAGGCTTATTTAAGCAATGACTATTTTAATTAAATTTAAATGCGATAATTAGAAATTTAATTTACTTAAACAGAATGATATTAGTATTACTGTGATGTTGCAAATTGTGTTCTGTTGTTTTATGAAAAAGCTGTAATTATAGTTATATACTTTTATTGTATTAATTATATGTAATCAATTCCTAATTCAGAAATGATTGTCCTTTTGGTAAACTGTCACTAAATTAAGGTCTATGAACAGCTTAGAATTAATATTAAATTATCAGTTTTTAGTTCTTTTTACTGATGCAGAGATCCCATTTTTTTATATTTTACTTCAGAGATCATGATGCTTTATTATTCTATATTTGCTCCCTTAAGTATTTTGAAACTTGAAAAGTGTTTCAAATTTTTTGGTGATTTTAGTAAGGTTAATTATTGAAATTTTTTTATGAAATATAAAGTTTATTCTTCTAAATATGAATGTTACAAAAATATTTTGAACAAAACATTTTTTATATTTAATAAACATACATAGCTGTATTTATATTAGCTTGATAATTTCTAAAATGTCTCTTGAATTTCCTCATTCATCAAATATATAATCTATTGCATGGTACTTTTTTCTGTACTCTTTGGAGTAAGAATGTTGTAAATTCAGGCATTTTTTATGACTTATGATGTTACAGAAATGTTATTTTGCACCATTATGTGTATATTCCAACAATAATATTTATTGATCTAAGCAAAATTATGAAATTTATATATGTTATTTTTGGCTATTTATTGATAAAAGAAAGTTTCCTCACTATATGGATAGTATTTCATGTTTCATGTAGTATTTATTTTGAATTATTTTATGTTAATAAAGTTCATTTGAAAATTTAACATACATTTTTTCTTATATCTCTTAAAAATACCTTTTAAAATTTTAAAATAACTTTTTAATACTTTTTTAAGGCACTTTATCTCTCCCCCTTTTATTGAACATGCTCCAAATATTATAATTTCTTTCATCATACTCACAAATGAACTTTTATATAATCCCCGGGGAATTAAATATATGAAATATAATAAAGATTAAAAATAAAAACTCTGAAAATTTATTTTGCATGCTGTACACCAAATAAATGTTTCCAGGCTTTATTATATTCACAACTATAAAAGAGTTTTATTAACAATTTTTTTTAATTGACATCAATCCCAAATTTATTGAAAATTATAAATAAAAAAATATATTTTGTAGTTTTCATTGTCATTAGGTGGATTTATATATCTAACTATTTGTAATTCAAGCATATAATACTGAAGTAATTATACAATTAGTATTACTGGAGATTTTGAAAGGATTAAACCAAACATATCAGTGATAATGAATATAACTATTAATTTTTTAATCCACATGCCATTAGTGAACTTTAATTACGAAACAACCTACTAGCAAGTTTCTTTAGTGATTAATCATTGTCATACAGTTAATATACCAGTATTTTCATTCAAATATTATTATTTGTGTATGCTTTTGTTTTAGTATATAAAAAGTTTGTAGGTATTTATCTATATAACTGTTTTATTATAGCTACTCAAAGAAGAAAGTTGTTTCAATGAGCAACTTGAAAAATAACTAAAGAAAGTTAATGGTATTAAAATAATTCTTAAGAAGGGTCCAACTTTTATTGAAACTCATTTTAAATATATTGAACAACAAGAGGGAATCTTAAATATGGGTGTGATTCTTATAAAGAAATCAATTTTATTTGAAGCAACTTTTTTATCACAAACTTTAAAAAAATATTTATTTGTCTTTATAAATTTATTTTAATATTTATTTATATTTTCATTCAGATAGTCCTGGATTTTAAATATATTAGTTGTATGACTTCTCTTTTTATTTCAAAATATAATAGATGCAGACTATGTAATATTTTAAATAAAAAGTATCCTGTTTTTCCTTTTTTTTTTTAAAAAAAATAGCATGATATTTCTGATGTTTAATATCAGCAATCCTCATTGATATTGATATCTGAAACTCTATTGCCTATGCATATTTGCTTCTATTGCATAACATTTTATATTTTTTCCATGTTAACATTTTGAGTTTTTTCTTTTGCGGGGGGGGGGGGGGGGGGGGGGTTGGTAATAACTTTGTTTTTCATTCTTTCTAAGGACAAATGTTTTGCTTAAAATATTCTTGTTTCTTTAATTACTGTATACTTTTTAAAATGTGATAAGTCTATTATATTGGTTTAAGTTATAGTTAAATTTATTGCAGATATTCTTCATCAAACTTTTTATTATACCTTTATTGAATAAATCTCTGAACAGAAAATTATTAACTTATGCACAAAAAACTGAAAAAGAACTTAACACATTTTCTTTTTCTTTCTTTCTTTCTTCCTTACAGATGCACAAAAAGAAAAAGAATTTCGAAGTTCTTTAAAATCAGAAGTTGAAAGGTGAGAATTTTTTAAAAGGAAGGAGTACTAATGAAATAAAGCCTTATAACATTTTGAAAACATCTTGGGGTTTAAATAACAATAATATTAATTCTTTGTAAGAATAATAGTTTTAATTAATCATAAATTTATTCTGAAAATTTTCTGATGTTATAAAGCATTTTTTTTACTATAAATGCTCTATTATTTAGCAAAATAATAAAAATATTTTTTTAAAAAAAAGATAAAATATTTTAATAAAGAAAAAAAATATGATCATATGTTTTATAATTTTATTCACTTAGTTATAAAAATAGAAAGATTATTTTTTTAGAATAGTCTTATTATTTAAAACAAGAAAATATGGACCTTATATTAAAACATCTGATTCTTTTAAAGAGCAAATATTTTCACTTACTACAAATTTTTTTCAAAAATTTATGTATTATTGTTGATATTATTAAAAAAAATATTAATTATTAAAAATTGATCTTATTTCCACTTTTATTCATTTTGGAAAAAAATTCCAAAAAATTTGAAGCAATTCTAGAACTAAGTAAAGAAAAAGAATGTAGAGAATTTCAAAAATATCTTCTTTTTAGATATTTTAAAATCAGTAGAAAAGTTTCCATCATTGCTTTGGTTTTTATGTTTTAAAACTAAACTTAAATTAAAAATTTCATTTAAAAAGCTGAATAAAATAGATTATTACTCACAGTAGAACATATTAAAATAATTTATAAAAGCACAAAAAATGAAGACAATGAGCATACAAGCTAAGAGCAAGTTTGTAATATAATTGAAATAAATATGAAGTAATTATAATAATTAAAAAATAAATCCTCTGAAGTATCAAAAAGAATTTCAATGTATATTCATATATTCTGTATTTCATCAGAAATAAAACAAAATCTGTTTTTATATAACATTAAACATATGCAAACTATAAGGCATATTTCTAAGCTTCCATTTAAAAACAGTCAGATGGATATATTCAATACATCTGATGTAACATATAATAAATGCATAATTTAATTAATTTTATATTTATCAACACTTAAAGAAATTGCCATTAAATTGTAATTATGTATCTTTAAATATCCAAATAGTTAATGTCTTGTAAGCAAAGTGATGGACAAGAAGTATTCCTTAAAAAAAATTTGGATACAAAAAAATGGTCCAATGATCAATTAATTTTACTTCAATTGAAGAACTTTTTGTTAGAAAATGAGTTTAGAAAGTTGTGATAATGTGTCAGAAGATTTGATATGATTGTATTTCGCTAAATAAATATTACTATATTAAAGTAGATATTACTGTATAAAATGAAACATCTCCTGAAAATAAAGTCTAATGCATCTTTTAGAATAAGAATTTAAATTTTTTTCTATTTTTTTTGGGGAGGGGGGGGGGCAAGTGGTTGAATATGCTTAATATCTGATAAAATAAGGTGAATACATTGTTATGTGCTGTATCAATGGCTTATATTAGAAACTTATAAATTCGTGTTATCCTTAAGTAGATCCAAATAGCTAAAATTGGATCTACGGAGTTGCTGTTTAACTTATTTTGAAAAAATTGGACCATTTTTGATTAACCATCTAGTTTAGTTAATAATCACTGGTTTTATATTTATCAGAATTCTTAAGATGAAAAGAAATAAAATAGATTGATTTCAAATAATAATGAAAAAAAAAAAAACATTACAAGCTGTTAATTTATTTCTAATATTATTTTTCATTTTATCTATGCATTTTATAAGCCTTATTTATTTCTTTGCTTGTTCTGCATTAGTTGTTTAATTAATTATTGAAAAAGTACATTTTTAACATAAATAATTATACAGTAAATAAATGGTACATTATTTATTAGTGTAGTCAGTGAATAATAATATTTGATATTAAAAACTACGTAGTTATGTACCGATTTGCATCTTATTTTTTCCTAAATCATGATGCATTTATTTTAATATTATTGAAGTAAAGTCATTGGGAAAAGAAAAAGAAATCGTCCATGTTAATTATATTTTGTGTGTCATGAGACTTCAATATTATTATAGAATGAATGTATAATTCTATTTCCAATCCAAATGGAAAGAAAAATTATGGTTGAATTTTATTCATTCTTCATTTTAATATGATTTTTTTAATTGTCTGGCACATTATCTGTGAATTGAAATAATTAAGATGGTAAAATGCTTAAAAGTGCCCTATAGGGCAGATTATTAGTTCCAGAGCTGCCAAATTCGACATATATTACCAATTTTCAGACTCAAACTCTTTGTGCTTTTGCACATATACCAGGAGGTGTTTATTTCACCAAATTGGGAGGATATTGAAGAAAATACATCTAGGCGGATGATAATCAAGATCAAGATCCAGCAAAGAATTCCAGAAACATGCACATCTTACAGTGCATTATTCCTTTGGAATAAATTAAAAAGACTAATCTCAGGATCCTGAAACAAACAACAATTACTTTTTTGCCTGTAGATATTCACTAGATTTTTTTTTTCTTTCAAAATTTTAATATTTTCCTCAACAACCTCAAAGCTTATTATTGCATAAAAACCAATTTTACCCACTTTAAAATTTAAAAAATTTTCTTGTAAAAATAATTTTGTATCTATACAATATTTTTTCCTTTAATTCTAATAATTTTTAAAAAATAGTTTAAAGTATGTTCTGCCATAATACTTCTCATTGTTTTAGGTACTGAATTGACTCTTGTATACATTATCACTGCAATATATTTCAGAGTAAATTTTTAAAACAAATTAAAGATAGATGAATCAAACTTAAAATGTTATCATTGGATACAATTTTCAGACTAAAGATTTAAATCTTTTCATTTTTTTTTATTTGTTATTTTTTTTATTTTTGAAAAATTTACTTTTTACAGACATTTATCCAAAGATACTACTGTTATTTTAGATGCTGGAAATTACATTAAAGGTAAGTAGTACATATATAATTGCTTTAAGTTATTTTTTAAATCATATTTATTATTGATTATTGTGACAATCTGGTTTTAACATATTATAGAAAAAGAATATGCTTATAAAAAAAGTTTTTGAAATCCAACAGAAACAACCAGAAATATTTACTTTCTCATGAGAAACATTTTTTGTGAAAGAATTTTGATGTCAGTGCTATTTCGGTCATCAATATCTTTATAATTATTTTTTATAATTAATTTGTTTATAATTAATTTTACATGAATGTGATATCTTAGTAAAAAAATACAAATAGGTATAATATTGTTTCTTCTCATAGCTTTTAATAAATATTCAAATATTTAACATGAAACTTTCTTTGCTCTTTAATCTGATGTTTTAATTTGTTTTTTTAAAAAAGAGAATTTCTTTTTTATTTGCATAAAGTTTGGTCTTATGCTAATTTTCACATTCCTTGGATAAAAATTTTTATGAAAAATGCATATTACAAAAAATTATTTGTACTATTTTATTGTATTTTGGTCCATGTACTTTCTTGTTGATAATTAACCTTGAAAATCATCATATTTTTAGGTTATAGATATGAATTGTACTGTTTGAGTAAAAATTCCAAGACAACTCATTGTGTAGTAAGTTTTCTTTGCTTTTTTTGGGGGGGGGATCTTAGTTACCAAAGTTGTTTTTTTAGAATTTGTAAAATGATTTTTCTTCTTTTTTTAAGCTCAGTTTACCATTTGTTCTCATCTGGAGCATTAATTTAATGTCTTACATATAGTTTTATATTATATTTACTTATGTACTATTTAATATTTTCCTGTTTAATTTTATATAAAGAAACAACCAATTTCAAAGTTGTATTGTTTTGTTTAATTTAGATCCAATGTGATCTGCTTCCTGAAGACTGTTGGGCATTTAATGAGAAACATGAATCACCAGAACACTATACTCAAAACATGTAAGTTGCTACTTTTTATTAATAATTCTTACCCTCCTCAATAAAAATAAATGCATACTTTTTTTTTGTATACAAGAGGATAAATCATGAAAATGTTGCAATAATGGAATGATGCCAAATGAATATGCAGTTGATATGAGTTTATAGAAATCTTTAAGTATTCATTATTTCTGCAAAGGAAAAAAATTATTGTAAAATATTATATTAAATATTGACTTTATCTTACAATTCTTGATATTATGAACTCTGATTTAATACTAAAAAAGCATTTACTTGAATGTAATAAAGCAAATTATTTCCAAAGTATTCAATTAATTTGTTACAAAAATTTTAAAATTTTTTAAAGTTAACATTTTACAAAATTTCACAATAATTAAGATTCATAATTTATACATATTAAATTTTTAATGTGTTTTCATAAAGTAAATCAAGAGTTTAATAAAATTTGGAGGGGGGAAGAAAGATGAAGATAATCAATAAAATAAACCATCTATCACATCTTGACTTTTAAATTTTTTACTTTGCTTTATGTGTGTGAAGGGGAACTTGGAATCCTATGTTATTGTTAGTTTAATTTGAATATAAAATATTTTCATCTTATTTGTACTTGCTTGAAATAGATTAACTAATTATTTTGTGTTATTTCTAAACAAAATAAATGACATGAAAATAAATCCAAAAATTGTTATTGCCTTCATTTTTTTTGCTCAAAAATGTTATTGCTTTTTAAACATATTTTTCCAATTTTAACATCTTAAATTATTAGTACATGGAACATCAAAGGCTTTCAAAGCCAAAATTCTGGCTGTGAAGTTAGAGGGTTGCTTCTCCATTTTTCAAGTCATTAGGAAATATTATTTGTAGTCCCTTTCAGTATCACTTGGATATATTATTTATCCCTTCTCACCTTTATTAGTAATTAATGTATCTGTCACTTAGTGACATACTATATGATAAAGGAGTAAAATTATTCTCAAACTGCTTAAATAAATAGGGAAACGGAAGTGAAGTCGTCCCGATGATCACAAGAAAATTTTCCCGCCACCACATTGGTGCCCAACGAAAAAGAAATTTTAATACGTTCGTCTGACACAGAATAATTTTTCCCACCCCTGGAAAGGTTCATCATTGTGTTCCTGTGAAATTATAAAACTAAAGTGAAGTCGTCCCAACCATCACAAGAAAAGTTTCCCGCCACCACAATAGTTTTTTTTTTAGTGTGGGGGAAAACGAAAATTAAAATGTAGAGTCATTTAAAAGGGACAGAAAAAATAGGTTTTGCATTGGAAAGTGCTTATTAAAGTAATAAAAGGCACTATTTAGACCACAAATGAAAGCTTCTCCCTGTCATTAATCCTCATTTTTCATATCTGTCTTGAGCAGCATGCATCATTACATGAATTCGGAATTCATTGACATGGTATCAGGAAATATTTTCGAAGATTATTTGGATTTCATAGTGAAAATGAAAAGTTTTTTAAAATATACCCAAAAAATATTTTTAAAATTTTATTAAAATTAAATATAAATATTTATGGCAATTAAATTAGCAAAGACAGATAATTAAAAAAAACTTAAGATGATTCAAAAATTATTTTTGTTCCATATTTTAAAAAGTTATTACAGAAAAATGTCACAATTTTATTTAAATTTTTATAAATTAAAAAATTTAAAAATCTACCTTTTTTAAAAATTAAGATGCACAAAATATCTATTATAAAATTATTAATAGAGATTAATATTTTAATAAAATATTTGTTGTTTTAGATTTGATGCCCTTGTACAGCGGTTCGAAGCTCCAGACTCTCGTAACAGATGGGATTCTCCCCTCTTTATTATCCATAAGGATGAAGAACTGCCCCTGAAAAATATTGAGGTAGCTTTGTATGAAAGGAAGGCACCTCCTCCCAATTTGTCCACACAGAATGTATGAAATTGTTGATGTATCATTATTCTAAACTTATCTTAAAAAACTTCAAATTAAAACAAATCTCTGACTTATAATTTTGTAAAGTATTAACTGTCAAACTGAAGTATTTTAGAATCTTGGTCTTACATATGCTTTCCTTTTTTATTAATAGATATTTTAATGAGCTCTGAAAAGTTGTTTTTAAGATAATACAAAGTATATAATCTTAAAAATTGTAGAAAATATTTTCAGTAATGTAGTGAACTAGATTGATATGGATTTAATCATTGTTTCATATGGATTTAATCATTGGAATTAAATAAATCTTTGAATAATTTAAAATGGCTATTTTTTTCTTTTTAGCAACCTCTTGCTTCCACAAACTTTTTATATGACCTTGACAAGGTCACACAAAGCATTGTGAAAAACATTCTAAATGCTCAAAGGGGATCTACACCTGGAGATTTTATCACAATACCTGGGGCTGATCAAAAGGTACGTTCAAAATTTTCAATTGCATTTCCTTCAGTACCAAAATCTGAATTGTGCCAAGTTCATTAATAAAAATCCCTTTAATTAAGATTTGTAATTTAGTTTTATATCATAAATTTGAAATTTATTTCTAAATTATTTATTTAATTAGATGTCAGTTAATGTTTTTTTATTTCCTAATTTACTCTCAATATTTTTTGCTGTTTTAATTAGTTTTACCTTCAAGTAGTTAATAAAGATTCTTGGAGGTTTTAAAAACCAGATTAAAAAAAATTTTCTAACCATTTTAGGTCTCTGAACTATAAGGAATCTTCGTTTAGAGTTTCAATTATAAAGCTTTAATAATATTTCCTTGAAGATGGAGGAGGGGAGGGGGTGATCAAAAATTAAACTAAGCAATAAAAGATTGCAATGCAAAAAATTTGGCAATATAACCAAATTATTTGTCATAATTTTTTTTATTAAAGTGTTGCAAATAATAAACAATAAGTATCTGTCTTTAAATTTAACAACAAATTCAATGCTAGAAAAATTCTAGACATTTAAATAAATTTCATTCAAAGACATGCAACATTCATTTTATTTTTACTATTTTTTCATGATTTATAAGGCTTGCAGTAATAACATTCCATATTGATTTTGTATACTGCATGAATCTTTTTTAAATGTATATGTGTTAATTATTGAGTAATGTATATATGCATTTAAAAAATGTATCTTCAGTAAATCAAAGCTACTATATCATTCTTGGGTTTATCTAAAAATACTAGTCATAAATATTGGGGCAGGTTTAATTTATTATTAGCTTGTAACTATATTGTATATTATATAATGTACTTTAAAAATAGTTCCACAGTATCAATTATTATATTGTCTTGTGAATATACAATTCTAACTTTCTTATATATAAAAAGAAAGTATTGTAATCATCAAGAAATTCAAACTTGAGATTTTGACGAATTTCCACATTTCAGACTTCCCTGAATCTGAAAAAGATATGTGCACAGAAATATATTTTTGAAATAACTCAAAAACACTTTCAACTAAATGGATAAAATTTGGAATATGATCTCTAAATTAGTTGAGATTAAATTTCTATAAAATTTTGAATGAAATCCATTAGGAGGCAATCTGTTTGTTTGAATGTAAGATATTGCAATACAATAATTAAAAAAAGAAAAGAGCCAAATGGATAAAATGTGGTACACAGATTTAACAACTAAAGTTAAAAGTATATCAAATTTGAAATCAAATCTGTCAAGGGGTGACCTAATATTGACCTGTACTTTCAAACGTATGTAAATGTGACAACTCAAAAATACAAATTAAATACACGAAATTAATATGCGATTTTGTAACTACAATTGTAATTCTGTGTTAAAATTTAACTTCAACCAGTCGAAAAAGAAAAAACATATATTTTTTTGTTAATTATGTAAAAACATCATCCCAGCAATCAATCACCAAATATCAAACTTTGGCTCTTTTGTAGCTATTCTTTGCCAATAGCATGTACGAACATTTATTAGAGGGTATGTGAGAGAATTTTGGGGAGGCCATTCCCACTGGTTTCTTTTAATGTTTTTTTTTTCTTCAATACATTTATCAGTTGTTTTATATTTTTATTACTATCAGCATACTATTTTATATTTTACCTTTTAAGTGCATAAATAATTTCTTTAAAAACAGGATTTACATTTTTTTTATAAATGCTTTTACTATTGATAATAATTTTGGATTTTAATATATAAAATTTCCATTATGTACATTTTCTTTTCATTTCAACAAAAATCAGCTATTTTTGATATAAACTACTAACCTTTTCTACAGCTCTACTTTTTTAACATAAATTGAAATTAAAAAAATAATATTGCAGTATATCTGTTTAGCAATGACTATATATCAATTTGATACAGTCGAAGCTTTCAATGGCTTCTGGAAATCGGTAATATAAGAGATGATATTACACTTAAGAACTACTATTAAAATGTAGCATAGTTGCCAGAAGAAAGCCCATCGAAACAAAAGATATATATATACTTACAAAATCATTTGTTTAAATATGTGGAAAAAAAATGAAATATTGCCGGGGGGGTTTTTTTTTGCAAAAACACTATGAATTTTTATTTTTTTATCATTTCTCTCCTGTAGATTCTTCTAATGGATCCATTGACACCGGGCGAATTGGCAAGGATTCGTCGACAATTTGTTTCCTATGTAAAAAGTCACCCTGTTGCAGATGAGAGTAAGATACCCAATATGTTTGTACAGTTTGTAAATAAAAATACACATTAATTTTTACTTATTGTAGTAAAATGTATGCATATTTTTTTCTGATCAACTTGAAAGTCTTATTTCTTATGCCCTATTTTTAATTTTCAGTGGGGAAATCTTTTTTATAGATCTGTTTGGAGCAGGGAAAATTTGATAGGAAAAATCTGTCATTGCTTATTTCTTAAAGCTACAACTTCTATTTTTTCGGACTTCCCTTTTTCCAACAAGGTTTCAATCTAATTTTTTAATCATGTTTTACAAATTATCTTTGATGTATAAACATTTTACATTTATCAGCTTGTATTTTATTGGACCTTATCTTACCCAATGTATTGGTACATTACGTAAAACAAAATCACATTTTTACAAAAGTAGATCGTTTGTTTTAACACATTATGTTAAAGGAAGAAAAAAAAAAAAAAAAAATGGATACAAGAATAAATGAACAGTTTTTAATTTCTGATAATATACAGCTGATTTTATAATGATTCTGCTATGCGGAAGTGAGAAACATATGTTATTCTATGCATCTTCTGAAGCGTCTAGAATAGACATGCCGTATACAAGATCCCAATAATGCTCTACGCCTCTCTTTTTGAAAAATTCTCTGGCAAATGTTTCTGTGGGACAGAGCTTGAAAAGAATGTCACCAAAGGAACGCTGTACCACAGTGCCCTATGCAAAAGAAACAATAGAAATTAATTTTTTCAAAAAAAATTGTAATACAGTAGCTAAATCAATGATCAAATGTTTTTTTATTCTTTGCATTGCAACACAATAGACATAAACTTAAAATTTACAAAAAAAAAAAAAGTCATAAATCTAAAAAGCAGTATATATTCCCAATTTTTGACAGTCCATTTTTTAATTTTTTACTAAACAAAGATGCTCTATTTTTCCAATGACAAGGTTTTGATCTTCAACAGATGAATGGGAAAGAGGCCATAATTTTATTATTAATGTTTGATTTGCCAGAAGTTTTTAAATTTTAAAAATATTGGAATTTCTCTGTATAACCTAATAATAAGAAAAATTAATAGCATAGCTATTATATATGTGATGACAAATGGTGAAAACTTGAAAAAAAAAAATACATACCTCCCATACTAGAATACATCTGTTTTCTATTTTCTCGCCTTGTTCGGCTACATAAAAAAAAAAAAGTAGTTAAGCTCTTTAAAATTTCATTCTTCTGTAATTGAATATTACAGGCAAGACTGTTTATAAGTAAAATTTACTAATATACAAAACAAGTCAGTTTTTTTTTAAAATTTATTTCACACTAAATTTATAAAGTTTTTCAGAAAATTTTATACTATAGTATATAAAAGAGTAAAAAGAATGCGAATGATCAAAGTGATAAAAGGTTATAAAATATTTGTTGATTATGATGAATATTCAATCGTTTCTGATAAGTTTAAATTAGAAAATTGCTAAAAAATAAATAAAAATATTTATTCCAGCTCACAGATAGTAAACCAGCATGAAAGTAATTTCAAAATCTTTATGCAAATTTAAATTAGTATCAAATATTTATTGCTAAAAACCAAACAAGCTTAAAGAACATTTTCTAGCATAATTATAATCCTCTATGGGAGACTATAATTGAAAATCTCAATCTTTAAATAGTACAGAATGTTTTACTCACTGCCATCTTTAGTAGCTTGTTCTTCATTCCACTTAATTCTTTGCAACATGAGACGCTTAAATTTCTTTTGCTGATTAGGACCTAAATAATATCATAGAAAATTAATGTAAAAGGAATCAGTTTAATGCTTTGGTAGAAAATTGCAATCAATATAAAAAAATTGTTAGTGTGAAAATATATTAATTAAAAAAACCTTTCTGTATTAAAATTTACACTACTTAATGTATGCACTTTCTATGCTCTTACACATTTGCTTTACACATGATATGAACAAATTTTCAGTTATTATTTAATACAGATTTATCAACTTTATAAGTGACCTCAATATCTTTCAGAAAAAGATTGCCAAGGCTAGTAATAATTTGGATTTATTACATCTATCTCTCTAAATATATTTAAAGTAGAAAGTCAGATTCTGTTTTTATTTCATCCTGAGTGAATTTTTACACATCAAAACAAGAAAAAAATTAACTAAGATTTTGGTAAATTTCTATTATTTTTCCAAAAATGATATTTGCACCATTTTAATGGTAGTACATTTAGCCCATTAATGCCCAAATAAATTTAGAGCAAATTTCTTTTAAATTATCTAATTCAATAAGATTAAGTTGCGAAGAAAAATAAAATTGTAAAAATAAAGCATTAATATTCATTTTGTTAATGTTTACCCTAAAAATAATATAGATTTTTAATAATTTAATATAACTTCTCACCTCCTTCCACAACAACAATATTGATATTCCTATATAACAGCACACAACCAGTCATAAAGAGCTGTTTTGCATTCATCTCTACTTTGAACTTTTTAGCAGGGTTACTTAGATTCAATACTCTACAAAAATAGAAAAACAGGGATAGAGGATTTAAAAAAATCATGTTCAAATGAAAAATAAAGAAATGAATGAATTAAATTACTATAATAAAAGCACTGTTCTGAAACAATACAATATTGGCGTTATACTGATTAGAATACTGAACCTATTACCATTTAAATCTTACAATACCTCTGCAGCACTGTGGAGTACCAGTATGCACACAAATATTTAGTATTACAGGCCACTTGTAGTTGTAACAATCACTATTCACACTAATCAAAATCACCCATATCTAACTACATACAAAATATGTCAGTTTCAGAGATCAAAATTTTCTTGTAGTGATCAATTTTGATGGTTAAGTGGGAAAACAAGTCTTAAAACCGACAGTTAGGTCAATAGGAAGGGGCCAGATTTCCTTTAGATTTGAACCAATCTTCTCCATTTATTTTCTGCAGTGTTCTGCCTCCTTCATTCAGTGAGCTAAGACAAGAGAACACTATCAATCTTACGATGAGCAAATGTCACATGTTGAGTATGAAATTTTTTTTTTAAATCTTCTAATGAAGGGGTGATGATTAATAATCAAATAAATAATGTTATATAATCTTTTTTTATATATTCTTGTAATCCTCCTTATTATTTCAAGGCATTTTGTTTGTATTAATCATTTGGATGTAGTGATCATTTTGGCTTGGACGCAAAGAATTCACTATAAATAGCATCCAATGAGGGGAAAAAAAAAAATTCCTGTAAAAAATTTCCCAAATATGCAAAGCCATTTTTGTCCATGGTTTAAAGTATCACTACCAACCTACTCTTCTCAATTTAAGGTTTGCAGAATCTTAGTTTCAACTCAAACTGACAGCACATATCAGTGACTGGATCATCATTATATGACATAATAGATATTTTTTTATATCTTAGAAAGAGTTTTTGAAAACGTTTCTACATTTATTATAATATAGAATTGCACAAAATATTGGTTATTGGCATTTAATCCTTTGCACTCAGATGTGTCCTCTCAGGCACCATTCAAGACGGTGTATCATTTCAAAATTTTATTTATTTTTTAAAATTTTGATTGTTAAAAATACTTGCAGTGATAAAAAGACACAGATGGTTTCTTTTGAAGAACTTCAATTTCAAACAATTATAGAAATATTTATTTTTCAGGGTAATAAACAAGTCCTTGTATTAGGTAAATAATTATGCATCAAATAACTTTTCCAAATGCAGACAGGTAAAATAATATTCTATTTGAATATATAATTTTCAAATTCATAACATCATTCTCAAAGCTATTTAATTAGATATTATGGTAAATCTTGTATATTCCCCATGGGAATACAAGTTTAAAAAAATACCCTAGAAATAATAAAAAATATTGGCAAAATGATAACTGAGAGTAATAATTATAAAGAAAAAAAAATTCAGATCTGTTTGGTTTTGCAAAGTCTTGCACATTCATTGATGGGTACAAAAAGTTATTAAAAAGAACAGGAGACCAATTAGAATAGACAAAAACACACATTTATTTATAAATATATACAGATTCAGGCATATGTTTAATTATCATATAAAGTTATAACTATATTTAACACTGTATACTACACAAAAATACCACAACATTCAAAATAATAGTATCATATAAATTCATAATTATTTCCGATGCACAATTCTAATACTGACAGAAAATAATTAATCTTAGAATTTGCAAATTCCCACAAATCTGATTTTTTAAAAAATTTATATTATCATTCTTATAATATTCCCCATCCCTTTTTTTATAATAATTTTCACAAGAAATTAATAAAATTTCATGAAGATTTTCAACTTATTAGCATCTTTCAAAAAATAAACTTTAGCATTACAGAGAAAGTGAGAAGAGAAGAGGGGGGGGGGGGGGGAAAAAGTGAAAAAAAACCAGTGGCAGTTAAAAGAAAAAAAAATTAACAAAAAAAAAAAAAAAATTTAAAAAAAAAAAAAAAGGGGAGAAGGGAGGGGGGGGGGGGGGGGATAAAGTGAAAATCAAGCAGTTGTCAGTAGAAGTAAAATAATTTACCAATGTAAACAGAATATTTTAAAACAAAAAATTGGTTGTTATCACACATTTAATAACATATTTATCAATGTTTATAGCATTTTGAGACATTATAAAGAAATATAATACTTTTTACCTGTAAACAGCAACATGGACACCTGTTGATGTATCTTCTTTTAGTTTTCTGATTTTCTTATCTCTCTTTTGCTCTACAGTTAATTTGCGAGCAGCATTTGCTTCTTCATGGGCTCTAAAGATAAATTTTATACAAGATTAAGCTTTCCTTCATTAAACTAAAATTCAAATAATATTTTCTAATTATTAATTTTTTTTTTGGTATAACCCTTTTAAAAATCTATGTAATTAATAACAGACAAAAAATATTCAATTTTCAGAATCTATAGCACTAATTTCTTAGTTTTTAATAAAGCTGTGGTTCCTTTTTCTCTGCTTAACTACTAATAAATAATCAAAATATCAATTTTAAATCAATTTCTTGGTATTTGAAATAGTAAATTTATTTTTTTTCATATGCAGGAAACATCTTGCACCAAATTGATTAATTTCTCATTTATAAACAAAATTTTCTTTCTAATTAGCATGTAAGTGGAATATCAATGTGCTAGCAAAAATATATGGGTGATATATTTTTGCGAAAAATCTCAAAATTTATCTTGCTTTAACTAGCAAATAATATCACTTATCAACTGAAAAAACACGGAAGCTAAAAATGTATTACTATTTGGGGATATAAAATTTGTAATATTGTTAATATATCACAACAAATCAGTACATTTTTCCCAACAATGAAATTTAATAAATTAACAAGGTTTATTAAATGAGTCATTTATTAGTCGTTTAAGTAAATGCACTATATATATAAATTAAAATAACAGTAAATTACTTAAATGACTAATAAAAATAAAATGAACATACTTTTGACGTTTTGCCATTTGTTCCCGCACATGAGCTTCTACTTTCGTGGGATCTTGCACAGCTTGATTGCCTAAAACTCTCATTAAATTGGACATGCGCACTACGGGATAAAAAGAAAAATGCGAAACATATTAGTTTTATGAGGTATTAAAAAGTTTAGGAATATTTGTTTTGGTGTAAAATAACTTTTTCTCATACATACACAAAAGGAATTTATAATTGAGTTTATAATATTTCTTACAATATACTAAGAGTAAAATAGAATGACGACAAAACATTGGATGAAATTAATCAAAGGAGATCAATCAGAAAAAAATAAATAGGCTTAAATAAGCCAAAAAAGGGTCAAATCAATATCAAAATAGATTAAAACAGAGAAAAGCAAATTCACAAAATAAGATGAACATCAAAGAATTTACAGAATATATATATATTCAAAACAATAAACACAAAAAAAGAAATCTCTGCATTAGATCTTATAAAATTACAATTTATTTTATGATATTACATATAAATAGCATTTCAAAATATTGCGAAAATATCTGAACCTATTTATCAGCTATATATATAATTATAGAATGTCAAGAAGGGATAATATTTTCTTGTATTCTAATGAAAAATCTAGAGATATCTCATTTGAAATAAAACACTTACCTTTAGGTTCAGGAGGTGGTTCAAGTCCTAAACGAATTTTCTCTTGCTTTTCCTTCCAGGCTTCTCGTCTATTCTGTCGTCTTAACTTTTTCCGCTCCTTCTTTGTCAAATAAAGGGGGATAAAAACTTGTTGAGATGCATCACCTGAAACAAGAAACAAATTCTATTTTAAATTTATTTTAGTGAAACAAAAATTTGGAAAAATTCAAGATCTGAACTCAATATTTTTTTTAACACTTTGTATTGATAAATTATTCAAAGTTCTAAAATTCCTAGAATAATTTTATGTCATAAAATTTCTATAACTTTCAAACTAGTTCTTTTTTTAGTGAAATAAATATAAATTTAAAAAAAAATATTACTTGCAATGATGTGAAATTTACATAAGAACAAAAGTGCTAAATTCTATCTTCCTTCTCCCTTAATATTAATTTATCTAACATTCCCCCCCCCCCATAAACAAAATATTTTCCACACATTTTCAACAGTTCATTTCTCTATACAAATTACACAGTTTAACAATAATAAGTAAGTAAATAAGTAATGATCTATAAGTAAATTAGTTTCTAATTTAGAACTTCCAATCACCAAAATTAAGAAATGGGTGTAAATTTTAATAGTAGTAAGTTTTTTTAAGTATTTTTAATAAATAAAAAAATAAATATTAAGGATAAATAAATTACAGAATTAAAAGCATCAGATTTGCTATTTTTAAAACTACTAGTTTTAAGAATAAGAAAAGGCCTTAAATACAAAATAACATCATGTCAAACAAATAAAAAAAAATTGAATATTTTCATATATTAAATACCATAAATTAATGACTTTATATATGGTTTGTGTTAGTAGGTTATAAATCAGAAGTACAAAAGTAATCTATATTTTACACTGAAAATGAACTTTTGTGAATATATATGTAAAATATGATTTGAAGAAGTAGGTATGAATTTCTTTAATGATTTTTATTCTTCGTAAGCTCAAAGAAATAATCCAGTTTTTAATTTCTGTCAAGATTTCTTTTTCCAAGTTATGACAAAAGCTATACAGTAAACCAAATAGGAAAATGGAAAAAAAAAAAAAACTGTGAGAATGTATTTGAACCTTATATAGGTTAAGATAGGAATCTGCAGATTTCATTTTAGTTTTGTGGGAAAATGAGTAGCTTGCACAACTCAGAAACTAAAATTTCAGCGAAGCCACAATTTAAGTGTTTACAAAATATTTTTAGAGTAAAAACTATTAAGAAATATATATATATATATACTTACAGGGAGATTTCATTTGTATTGGATGCTCAACAAGTGCTGTGACTCCTTCTAGCTTAGTATCTTCATTATATCTTTCATAGCTGAAAAACAAAAGAAAAAGCAGCTAGAAAAATTATTCAGCAGACAGCTTTAGCCAACAAAACAAAAGCATTTTGACAATAATGTACTGTGGGAATACTGATACATAGGTAAATAATGACTAGCAAAATAAAGGCTCACTCTAGGATATAAAAGTTCTATTCGCTCAATTTCATTGTAATTGAAAATTTACACTAACACATCTTCAATCAAATATAGAAAGGAAATAATAAAGAAAGAAAATACCAATCTCGAAAGAAGAAACAAACATATCAATTTACTATCAGTTTTTAATTTTCAAAAATTACAATACAAATAATAAAACTTTAATTATTTTTAAAGTTAAAAAAAAAAAACGGTATTTTCTTATTTATTCAAGAAAACACCAGTAATGAAAACAAAAGATGCTATATAATTTGATTTGCTTGCAAGAAAAAAAAAGCTTTTAATTAAATGTTCACATAAAATAGTGTCTTTAATTTATTTAATTATTTTTTTTATGAGAGTGACGCCCTTCTTTCCTTTTCCAAAATCCTGACTTTTTGTTTCGTTTGTTTCTAGAGTGAGCCCTGAAAATGCAATGGTCAATTTAGGAATTAAATATAGATTGAAAATTTTTTACAGCTCAACATTTTTTGGGGAACACCTTTGTAAAATATTTAAATTGACATCCAATAATAGAAAAACTAAATTTAGAAAGTGAAAAATAAATGATAGGTTTATGAAAATAATGAGACCACTAAAATGCACATTTTTTTCCTAAAATTTTTTACTTTATCTGTTTCATTTGTGTTGAGTTGCATTTTACTAATATTTGATTCTGATTAGAGACTATTTTATTTTAGTAAAAACTGCTTGAAGAAGTGAATTTTTATGAAAGTATTTTTTAAAAAATGTTTTGCATTTTTTAAAAAATATTTCTGTTAAGGGGGGAAAATAAACTACTTTTAATGAAAATTTTTAGAAATTTATGAGTTTTTGAAAAAAATTTATGATACAAAAAAAAGAGGTCTCTTTTGTAAATGTAACAAAACAAACTATGATTACATTTAAAAAAAATCCTAACATGAAGTGAAGACAAGGAGAGGGGAGAACAAAATTGTGAAATTCAGAACACCAGGGTTCAAATATATTAGAAATACGAAAGGTTTAGTTATAATAATAAAGACAGATATTTTCCTTCATTTGTTGATTTATCAGAAAGGATTTGAACTTAAATTGATAACATTTTGCAAAAATAACTCAATTTTTCAAACTGGTAAGGATATTTTTCAAGAGGTAGTATGTAATAGTGAAACCAAATATTAAAAAAAATAAGAGACAGTTTTAAGATTTACACATTTTTAAAGATTGTATATTCCCCCATTATATACTAGTTATAATTTTACAATATTTTAATTGAAATTGAACACTTTTACAATTTTTTTTGCTTATTTTATAAATAGTCTGTTTATTATATAAATAATTTAATCATTCAAAGAGAATGTAGAAACTTTAAATTTCCTGCACATGTATGAAAAGCATTTTTTTTAAATATCCACAATAGATTTATAACAGGAGATATCAATTTTATCAAGCATTCTTTTAATCAAATATTTATCTGATTTTTCTCTTCCCCCTGATCTGAGCATCCCGGGTTTGAATCCCGGTTTGGGCATGGCTGTTCTTCATCTGTGTTCTATCTGTGAGGTGTGTGAATGTGCCCCCCTGTAAAAAGGGGTTGCGCAAGCGAATGTGTGTGTTTCATGAGCTAGAAATCAGACTTCTGCCTTCGGGTGCTCAGGGGTCTTTACCCTCAGAAGCAACTGCACCCCCTTTCCGTGGTAACGAGGACACGACATCATCATATCTGATTTTTCAAAGAGACAGTAAAATTTTCTTCTAAATGAATGAAAAATAGCACTATGTTTGGTTATTCATATAATATTTCATAATAATTAAATGCATTAAATTTGTTTTCATATGGGGGGGGGAAATGACTACTTTCCAAGATAATTTATTTTAATAAGAATGAAAACCAAAGTTTGTAAAAAATTTAATATCTATTTTTTCCAACTTTGTTAATATATTTGAACATGAAAACAAAAGATTGCAGTAAAATTAAATTCAGTACATGACGACAAAGAGCACAAAATGAGTCCAATTAGAAAAGTAACTCCTAGTCCACAGTCATCAGTCCATGGGGAGAAGGAAATAGAAAAAAGATAACTTACTTATCGCTCTGTAAAATATATGAATCCCACCACTCGACTTCTGGAACTTCCCCTTCTTTCTGCAAATAAAAATAGTAGCTACTGAATCACTCAACCCAACATAAAGCAAATACCAACTGCGCCTATTCCACATGTATAACGGTTTTAAATACTATCCCAATAATAAATACCCAGGAAATCTGTCTCCCTCAAAGAAAAAAAAAAGTTCTTCTTCCAAAATTGAAATTCTTTAGATGTTGTAGAATTTTTTCGTACTATACATTGAGATTTGACCATACAACATATATATGCAGTCATATGCTGAATTATAATGTCAATTAACAAAACAACACTTATGTTTTAAAACTAAACAAATAGTAACTAAGGAAGAAAATACCCATTTGAATCATTTCAGAAATAACAAATTTGATCAAAAGCATGATTTCTATCAAATTGAAATTGTAAAAAGTTTGCTTACTTTTATGATTTCACATTGACTTTATGAAGAATAATTTGAAATTGCAGAGAACTTGTGTTAATAGTCTAAAGACACAAAATTTCATAACAATTCATTTTTGTAACAATAAAATTCTTATATATCGATTATAAAATATTTGACACTTTTGCTCTACTTGTAAATCCCAATCTATTGTGTATGAAGTTAGTTACTCTAATTTCAGCAAAAGTAATAAATTTAATTTGAGTAACATTTGGGGTCGCTATATGTGCAATATAAACCTCCTTTTTATTTCATTATGACCTAAAGTAAAGTTTCAAATGACTAAAAGCTGAGACATGTATGTAAAAGAAGTTTAGATTTAAAGGCTGGTTGAAAAGTAGTAATTATAAATTCAAATTAAAATTTTGAAATTTCTGCAAAGATTCCAAAACAAATAGAAATTTTTGAGCATTTTAATGGTTGATAATTTGAGAAAATGCAAAAGCCTTGTATGTTTAATGAAGATACTCAGAACTAGTAAGAGAAATATAACAATATGAAAAGGAAAAAAAAAATGAAAATTATTGACTTATTTGAAATAATAGTTACATTAATCATGAAATATAATCAAATTCAAATAAATTTTATTAAAATGAATCTTTAAATTACAGCTTTAAAAAGTTATCGATCAAAAATCATATCACTGTTAGTTTTTACAACATTCTGAAACAACTAAAGAGGGGAAGGTAAATATTTTGAAGAAATTAAAACCATTATAACAATTTGTAAGAAAGTTTCAAAAACAAAACAAACTTCTCTATTTTTACTGCCACTCACAGAAAAATTTTGCTAGGTTTTGAAATGAAATTCAATTTTAAATTTGTCTGCATTCCACAGCAGAATAATTTTTTGTTTAAAGTAAATCAAATACTATAATTCTTAAATGTTATACTGGTCTTCAGTGTGTATCTTTACTACAATTGCAAATATCTTTCTTTACTTAAGGTTTCATTAATCAATAGCTCATTAAAAAGCACATTTTGTAATTGTGCTTGAAACAAATTTGAAAACAAACTTTATTTTACCCAAGGAGATGGGGAGAAAGAAAAAAAAAAAAATGTTATTTTATTACATTTGAAATATTTTTCTTCTAACAAATTGATTCACCTTATTTCCTTTGATATTAAAATTCATCCTCAATGGCTAATTTCTATTCACTCCATTTGGAAATATTTGCAAATACTTGAAATAAATAAGAAGGTAATTTGTAATCAACCTTATTTATAAAATATTATGACATTCAAATACTTAATAAATAATCTAAAAGTGTGAAGAAATTTGCTGTAAAATCCACATATAATAAGACTAAAGAATTGAAATTTATTGCAATTGTTATTAAATAAAAAGGAATGAAAAATTAACTCTAATTCTGTTAAATAAGTATTTAGAACCCTTTAGAATGAAAATGATTGCATAAAATTCTGCTGATAATGAAAAAATGGAATGATTACATGATTAACTTAAAATAGCCATTATATGCAATGAAATCAGAGCCTACTTACCATTCCTCATAGAATTACAAAATATTTTTAAGCCATAGAAGCTTTTGTCAAATAAAATTATTTATTTTAAACATTTGATGTTAATTAGATTTTTTGAAATCCCTGTATTAAAATACTGCATTAATATGAAGTTCAATTCTAACTACTTTTAGATTAAAATCATCCACATGATAGAGAATTGCATTTTGTAATCTATAAAGTTTCTAAAAGTTGGAAAATTAGAAAAAACATCATGCAAAATAAATTTAAAGAAAAGAAAGAATTTGAACAAGATTACCAAAAAAGATTACTTCTTGCAAAAATAACAAATATTAATGAATAAAAAAAATTAAATTCTGTTTTTTGAAAGAAAATAAAAAGCAACTTTATCAAACAATGAACTCAGTCATCCAAACATCAGTATGGTTTTCTAAATATGAAATTATATCTAACTGAGATGAGCTGTTCTTGTTTTCCCTACGAGTAAGAGAATTCGCCATTTGAGTATATTACGGGGAAAGGAAGTGTCATATTTATGAATTTATATTTAACTTATATTTAATTTATTTATATTTATATTTAAAAAGATAGATAAAAACATTTAAAACAAGAAAAAGATAATATGTACTTAAAAATCACACCTCCACTTTTAATTCCTCTGAAAAGTAAAACCTTTGAAAACAATTGACAAAATGCATTGATTTTTTATCTATAAATGCAGTTGAAACAGTTGAATGCAAACAAAAATTAAAAAGTTTTTGCATATAAAAATGCAACTGCAAAAAATCCTATTACTTTATATTAAAAATAAAATAAAAAATGGTCCACTTAGGAGAAGATTGCATAACCAAAAGAACACATCCCTCCCAAAATAATAATAATAATAATAATAGAAAGAGTATAATAATAACTCATAAATTAAAAAAATTGTACAATTATTAATCTATATTTCTCCCTCAAATATTAACAATAAAAGAAATTTTTTCTTTTAGCAAGTTTGGAATAATTTTTTTATGCAATTCATTCAAAATAACCCAAACAATAAATATTAATAGAAGTATTTACTGCATAATATTTAAAAAAAAAAAAATGTGGTTGCTACAAAAGTTAAATGTATATTCTGCTTTTGTTAAAACAATTTTGACCATACCTAAGAGGATATAAAGGTAATAAGCTTGCGATACCTTTATATATCTTTAAATTTTCAGAGAGAGATCATCTGAGACGCACTCTGCAAAAAGTCAAAAGTATTAAAGAGCATTTGTCACCAATTATTCACAGGAGACACAGCATTTATAGCAGGAATGATTGGTTTAATTTATTGCTTACTTTTCCAATGATGCAGGATATTTATGTACATAATCCTGCTAATGATTTTTAAACATCATCTATCCTTTGAATATACTAAAATTTCTTAAATAAATAAAATTTACTATAAAAAATAAAATTTGAAGGATTGTATTGAATTATTTTGTGGTTAAAACACCAAATGAATAAGGTGTTCCCAAAAAATGTATACAGATTTTGACAGATGAAAATTATTCATTCTCACCTTAGTTGATATAAATAAATTTTACACAATTTTTCTTTGATACCAACCATATAGGGAATTTCAAAATGCATATAATTGCAAAGACAGTTAAAAAGTGATTTATATGGATCCATTTTTGTTACCACTTACTACTAGAATTGAATATGTTTGCCATAAATGATTATTTTTCTAGAATATTCTGTTTTCTGATTAGAATACCACATAATGATAGTTTGAAATATATAATTATATACATTCTAAAAAAATGACTCAATGTAATTTTCAACTTTCATCCATAATAAAAATCAACACCTGTGTACTTATTTGTCACTGTTAGACAACAAATTTTTCACTTTAGCAATTAAAATAATCGGTTTTGATAAATAATTTTAATGAAACTTTGAAGGAAATAAATAGAATGTATAAGTTTCACCATTGAAAGCAGTACATATATATAATTGGATGAAAAATATTTTTATTATGGTTTTTTCCCCCACCATATCTATGTATTGTAATATCTTTTTAATTAAAATGTTATATATTAGTCTCAAAGGTTTAAAAAATTGCATTACAAAGGAGATAAAAAACACTTACATATTCCTTTCTTGGAACAATCAATGCAAGTTTTGTGGCAGAAGAAATGCCAGTCTTTTTAGCTGCTTGAGCAATTTCTTCTTGAAGTTTCTCTAATTGAGCCTGAAAATACAAATTCACATTAAAAAAAGTTACAATAGCAAATTTTCAAGTCAATTAAGTTTTTAATTAATTGGTTTGAATTTATATTAAAACTTACAATATTTTTCTGGAATTTCCATAAGTTACAATTTTAATTTAGCAAACTTATATCAGAGAATTGAAAGTTGAAATTAAGTAAATGGAAAAAAAAAAAATTGATAACTGCATCATTATTATAAAAGAAAAGTTCTTTGATTTTCAAAATAGAAAGAAAAATTTCTAAGAGAAAATGCATTAGTTGTAAGATTAAAAGCATTAAAATTATATGTGAACAATAAGTATCAAGGATTTTAAAATTATCACCAGAGATTTTATAAAATATAGAGAAACATGAGAATGCATTTTATAACACATTAAAAATTTGTGCTATTATAACTAATAACTAAATTAAAAGAATGCGAGAATGAAACTGAAGGAATGATATAATATCTTAACTTGAAAAAAATCAAATTGCCAACCATCAATCAAAAATAGGGCAAATATATTTAAAAAATATAAGTTTCTGGTGTAAATGATTAGATCTTCAATAGAATTGCGACTTAAAACAGGAAAAAAATTCTTCAGGTTTTCTTTATACAAGAAAGTGCAGGAAGAGTACTTATGTGTTAGTTACAGTAGAATAATAATAACACCCTCGTTTTTAACAGCAGATAAAGCCAAGGGAAGTAAACAACAATTCAAAATTATTTGAAATAATAGAATACTAAATATCATTCTGGTTATATTTACATATAGAAAGAAAAAATTCTCTTCATTATTGCTTAGAATTTTGCAAAACTAATTCATACGTTAAGAAGGAAAAATATATTGATCATTTACCTTATATTTTCTAATTTAAAGTCATGCAAAATTAAGGAAATGGATGAAACAGATTGAAATAATTACGACATCACAACAAAAGTTTATGGCATCATACACAGTTCTTACACCAATTAAAAATTTTTCATTCAGAGTTTCAACAAGTATATTCTTATTGATACTAAATTCACTTTTCACATTTATACTGTCCAGAAAATTCTTTGGATTAGAACAGAAATCCTCTAAACAAATTTTATTATTAAATTAATCATGCTATTATATTCACTTTTTAGTTTTTTTACAAGAAAATTTCAAATCAGAACTTGCATGCATTGAAACAAGAAATAGAAATTTTTGCTACAAAATTAACTTAATTAACTTACTTAATTAACAAACAAGGAAAAAAAACAGAAGACAAGAAAGACCACACTCTGAGATTTTAACCAAGGAATGTAAAATACATTACATAGATAAGCTAATGTACATAATATTAATAAAAATAAGTAGCATATAAATTAATTCTGAACTTTTTCTACAATATCTATCTTTTTTTATATAACAAAGATCCCAAAAGAGGCTGCAAAATTTCAAGATTAGATTGAAGAATACTGACATACAGAACCTTCAAAACCAGTTCATATAAAAATTTGAAAAATTCCATTTTATATAAAAAACACCAAAATCAGAAACCAAACTTGAATAATATATTTGTCAGACTTCTCTTTCAAAGCATCCCTATATACAAATGGATATAAATTAGAATTCCAATGTAAAGCATTCATACCATGTGTAAAGATTCAATGTAAATGGGGTGTGATGAAAAATTCAACTTATTAAAAGTGCATCAAAAAGACATATTTCATTAGTACAGTTATAAAAATATTCAGAAGTAATTACATTTTTTCATAAATGCAGTGAAAATAACCTCACTGTTTATATAAAGAATTTAGTTATTTGCTGTGTCATAATTTTAATAAAAATTTCAATGAATATTTTTTTTCCAAAATTTAATGCATGCATAAAAATATCACTTCCTAGAGCACAAAAAATGACAAAATTTATGTTTTTAGACAAGAATCTCTTAAAACTAAATATCAACAAAAAAATTATGAACTTAATTATAAATGCCCTATTAAAATAAAAAAAAAAAACTTTAAGAAAAAAAAAAAAAAAAAAAAAAAGAAAAGAAAAGAAAGGAGCAAAAGCATCCAAATAATAAAGCATTTCAGAAAAAATCCACTATGTATTTTCTAAAAATTCAATCAATTAGAAATTGACAAATTTTATCTTGCAATTTTACATAATATTTATCACTTACTTTTGTCCTCAATCTCTGTGCTAACTGTTCAAATTTGCCTTTTTCATGAAATTTGAAACCTTTTCTAGGCCTCTGAAATGTCTTTGCACTATATGTAATAAAAAAAAATCAATAAACAGATTTACTATCTTTTTAATAATATTGTTTGAAATGTACATTATTATCTGCACTATAAGACAAAAAAAAAAAAAAAAAGCATTCTTGCATTTTAACAGTGTATTTCCAATATTCATTACTCTTTTTTCTTTTAATGTAAAACTATTCATTGAGTTCAGAAAAAAAATTACCAATCAAATTATTTAAATATTTATTTTAAATAATTTTGTGCTCTTGTTGAATTAATTTACAATTCCTACTCTTATAGAGATGCAACATGCATCAAGACGCATTTCAAGATATTGCATATTATTAGAAAGAATATGGATAGTAAAAATTATTTTAACACAGCTACCTTTCGCGACCAGCTGGTTTGTCGCTGGTATTGGTTATATTGGGTACCAAAAATTTCAATCAAATCTTCTTTGTATAACTTAATCTTCATGATTTCCTTGATAAAGTATTTTTAAAATTCAAATTTCTGTAGTCATGTAACTCATTTTAGTTTAAAATCCTTATGCAGTTATGTTTATTATGCTAGCAGATTTGCAATATATATATAAAGAACAGAGAGAAGAATCATTCAACATTGTTGTATGTACTGTAGAATATATTTCATGGTATAAGTCATGAATTAGAAAATGATGTGTATTAAATGAATACCATAGATGTATTTTTAATTTAACTGCATGTCACTAGCAAACATATTTAAATTTTAGCTGTGAACAATGCTATTTTGATGATTAATTGCTGATTGGAAAAAAAAACTTAGTATTTTCGGTAATTAATTTCTAGCTTGCAGTGAATACACAAATAAACACAGGATTATTTAAAAAAATAATAATCTGATTCAGTCAAAAAAGCAGTGTATTACAATAAGAAAACATCTAATTATATTACAGAAAAGAATATCAACAAATAAAATAGTGTGAACACATCTATTATTTCAGAAGCTATTTTTACAATAGAAATCCATGTTAAATAAGACACTGATTTCCACTTTGAAAAATACTGAAATAAATTTACCATATTATTTCGATACATGCTGCCTTTACAAGAAAATTGCCTAAAGACATTTGTCTTTGATTTATCTTCAATATTTGGCAAAAATTCGACACAGCCCACTGTTAAATTAATTTGTAGCATGCATAGTTATCGCCTGACAGGAGAAATGATTTTCAATATAAGATGCAATGATCTCCCTGCTTTCAACATCTCTTTATTTAAATGGAAAGTTATTGTTCTGTTGAGGTTAGTATTTCCTCCTCTGACCAAATCTGATTTGCATAATTTTGATGCAACACAAAATACAGCTTTTCAGTAGTTCTGGCTATGTTCTTCCACCAGCTTGTTGATGTCATTGCTATCCACATTTAGTTCTAGAATCTTGGTTAGCAACACATTCTTATTGATTAAGGTTTCACAGGAACCTTACCAAATCCCCCAGAGATGCGTTTAACATCATTCTTTATGTGCCCAAATCTTCTCTATGCAAAAATAAGGATTATTTTTAAACATGCATTCAACACAGATTGCCTGCATTTCAGACTGAAGTTTGAAATATAGACAATCCTACATGTGATGTTACAATATCTCTTCATCACTTGTTTTGTGAAACATTGCTCCTTAAGAGACAAAATCTCATGGATTAAGGCTTCATAAGAACCTCAGAGACTCGGAACTGGTTCAACCTCTTGGAGTCGCATTCAACAACATTATCCGACCAAAACTTCTAGCATGCAGATATCAGGGTTCTCTTTAAACATGCACTCACCCTAGACAAATTCTGGTCAATCCAGAATGTGATGTCAGAGTACCTTTTTGCTGCACATTCTGTGAAACATTGTTCATTAAGCAAGTCACTTTTCTACATTTCGTTTCGCTTGTTATGAGAATCATTCATTATGGAAGGTACTCAATATCAGAGGTACTAGTGTATTCAGAAATTGTATTAAATGGCTGCTTTAAGCCATGAAATCTATTGAATATGAAAAATAAACCAAAGCTACATACTTTGATCATCAACAATGAAGGGATAGAAAATGAAATGAGCAGCAATGAAAGCATATCAATTCAGTAGAATAATGAAAATAATAAAATGAAGATAAGAGCAATGTTACCGATTTAAAGGTAGAATAAAATTAAAATTAATCCAAAAATGAAATCTGTTATCGCAAATTTCAAGTTGTGTGAACATTTTTTTTTTTTTGATGAATTGCTTAGAGTTAGAAAGCTATATTTGAAACTCAGAATCGAAACGAAGACGTTTTGCGTTGAACGTTGTGATTCAGAATCCAAATGGACACGTTCTGTGTTTGAAGTTGAGTGTTGCGATTGAGAATCCGCAACATGCTGCATTCGTTTACGCTTTCTTCGTTCCCGTTATGAAGCTATTTTACGCTCATGTTTAATTCGATCAGCTTCAAATTTTTAATTTTCATCCTTCGTTTTTGTTAATTGAAGATTTGATTGAAGGTTTTGTTCCGGCATCTGTTTGCGTTCCCTCTCTCATTTTTTCTGCAAGGCTTCATTGGGAGAAAGCTTAGGACGCCACATTTATGATTTATTCATTGCCTACGCGATTTCGAGCTTCAATCTCCCCGACAACCAAAACAACATCATGTTCTTTTTCTGTTCTCGTTTACGTTTCTCTGGCTTCCAATAATGTAAGCGACGTATATGTGGTATCGTTCGATGGAGGACATCCAGTAGAGTGTATCGATGCCAGTCGTAAAGAGAGTTTTTGAAAAAACGAGTTCGAAAACCTCGCACGAAAATTCAAATTTTTACAGCTTTGAGAGCCCATATCTCCCGAATCACTCGGAGTAGCAACGCGAAACTCGTATGCCATCAAAAACATAATTTGTAAAAAAAACCAAGTCTCGCAACTCAGTTCTTCTATTGTAAAAAGTTGTGAGATCCCTGTAATACCAAGTCGGTCAATTTATTCAATCCCTACTTAAGAGTCCTTCTGTCTTAAATTATTACGTAATTAGCTAACCTAACAACATCTTATAGTTACCATATCAATATTAAAAATCTTTTATGGTTTAAATAAATAGATTAACTTGGCCATCGCATGAAAACACAATGTATCTTTACATTAAATTAGATTACATTAACATATATTAAATTAGATTGTTTAGTGCGATTGCCAAGTCAATCTATTTATTTAAACCATAAAAGATATTTTAATATTGATATGGTCACTATAAGATGTTGTTAGGTTAACTAATTACGTAATAGCTTAAGACAGAAGGACCCTTAAGTACGAACTGAATAAATTGACCGACTTGGTATTAAATGGATCTCGCAACTTTTTAAGATAGAAGAACTGAGTTGCGAGACTTGGTTTTTTTTACAAGTTATGTTTTTAATGGCATCTCATTTCTTTTTGTAGATAGTCCTTTTCTTATTTTTGTATGTAGTCTTCCTCTTTTTCTTTTCCGGTACTAATTCTGGAGCTTCAGCTACAGTTTTTCTCAAAGCCCACTCCCTGTCTCTATGGGCTTTTTTCTCGTAAGCTTTGATGTTACAATTTTTAATGTCTGGACGGTAAATGTTTCTTAGACTGTTGTATTCACAAATTGAGGATTCCTGAGCTTTAATACTTCCAAAGTCGACATTTATTAGATGTAAGCCGTCCAGACTTGTAACTCTCGAAAGTGAAACGTAAGGTTGACCGGATGTGAATACTGCAGAACCGATATCCATCAGTGCATTATTTAGACTTGGGCCCTGACTTTTGTGTATAATTATAGCATAGGCTATACATATGGGAAACTGTTCGCGATGAACATAAGCTCTATTAATAATTTCAAATTTAGTTTTGACCGGACTAAGCTCGTAAACATGTTCTTTATTAAATGTAATCTATATTTTCTTAATTATTTTTGTATTTTCCGGATCAACCTTTACTCTTTGCACTATACCGATAGAACCATTAACTAAACCAAGACTCGCGTCAATATTCTGCCTTAACATGACTTTTACTCCTATTTTTATAATTATGTTCTCTTCTAGGCCTGCAGTCATAGAAGCATCGTCTTCATATTTTTTTTATGCATTCACGAGCTCTTTTTGTTAGGTATCTGGGGAAATATATGCTATCTATAGCTGTAAGTTTTATTTCGGGATGTAGAAGATTTAAGCATTGCAGTATTTAATTGTTGACATGTTTTTTGCAGGTATTAAGCAAACGGTATCATCAGAAGTTTCGAGAGGTGTTTAATTATTTCAATTAATCTGTTTTCATTTGAATTGGATTTGAGAGTTATTAATCTAGTCGAGAGGAAGTCGCGATCTTTTTGTGTAGTCACACCTAATCTTATTCTATTTAGCATTTTAACAAAGTAAGAATCATTGAGTTGTTGCATGTTAATTGTAAGTTCATCGTATATGAACAGTTCAATCCACAGATTCGGTATACTGAGGGAACCAAACAAGTTACTAATTTCAGCAGTTAATAGTTTTTCAAAGGGTGACTTTTCTCTTACCGGCGGAAGCTGTAAGATATCTCCGAAAACTACAAGATGTTTTTTTCCAAACCACCCATTCTGATCGTCGCTTGTGTCAAATATTTCAGATAAGCGTAAATGAATATATGTTAAAGTAACATTGGATATCATCGACACTTCGTCTATGATAAGCAACATTACTTCTTTCAAATCTGATCTCAGAACTTGGAGCACTTCATCAGAAAGTGACTTGTACTTCGGTGTTAGCTTGTGTTCTACAGGCAGGCAGCTGCAATAGTCTATGTATAGTCAATCCATTCACACTGAATGCAGTTATTTCTGTTTGAGCACTAACTGCCATTTTTTTGTTTAAATAAGTCTTAACCCAAACTTTCAGAGTTTTTATTAAAAAGCTCTTTCCAGTGCCACCAGTTCCACTCACAAAACAACGTAAAACGTCAGCGTTATTATCAGTTGTGTCCATTTTATTTGTGATCATATCGAAGACTTTTTTGATCGGCATTAAGTTTTGCGATCATACTTTGAAGATCAATTTGCTCTTCTTCTACCAGATTGATTCTCTGAAAGTCACCTACTGCGTTTGCACAGCTTCCAAAGCTTCATATTGAATTATTTCAAATTAGATACAATTACAAACCTGTTTATTTTGCTTCCCGGCACGAATAGTGTCATCATAAGAAAGACCGTTTCACAGTAATCTGTATTGGATGCTGTCGGATGTCGAGCCAGTGATCCCAGAGCTTGGCGACGAATTTGCCGACAAAATGGATAATGCTCGAAACTACGAGAAATTTATCGATCCGCCCATTATTACACGCATATTTTAGTTTTTCCCTGATTTATACACTAAACACTAATTGTATTCTAAATTTGAAGCTTATATACCTGCTAGAAGTGCCTTAGAGTTTTGATGATCGGTCAATCAGTCAGTCAGTGACAAAATTCACAAATTTTTACTAATTATAATTCTTACACTACTGGTTCAAATTTAATGAAATTTGAAATATACCGTGTTTATATAACGCCTGCTTGGTTACTGAAAATTTAGGCTTCTAGTTTTATCCACAACGAAGTTATAGCGGGTCGAAAATGGCCCGGACTGCTTCGAGAAAAGAATGGTACGGCCGTGCTGCTTGTTTTTGCTCGACTTGGCGGCGGCACTGCCGTGCCCCCAGATCATTCGTGCATTTCGACGAGTACTATCCAAAGATATGAGCAAATGCAATGTAACTCGAATTTGTAAATTTCGGGACCCGATTTTGGAGCCTATAGAGAAAAGTTTCAGTAAAAATATCATTCGATTCAGTAAAAATGTTCAGTGTTTC
>JAPMOR010089587.1:149315-214651 GCA_026543865.1 Argiope aurantia | reverse complement strand
ATATATATATATATATATACACGAGTTCATGAAGTTAGGAAAGGATGCTTGTTTGAAATTTCGTATGGAGAATGATTTGATATCGAACTGGCAGAATGGATGAAGGGTGAATGGAATATATTTTTTTACGAGTTGATGAAGTTGAGAAAAGGATGCTTGTTTGAAAGTTTGTATGGAGAATGTTTCGATTGCTTCTTCCTCTGTTCTTTCTTTTCTTTTGGTTATGTACTGTTCCTGTTATCCACACAGTCCTTATGTTCAATGTACTAGTGAAGCTACTAGGTCTCTGCTCCCACTGCTAGCGAAGTCATAGGATATTGTTTTTTAAGTTATAATATTCTGCCCGTAGGCATCTGTAGAAGGCATCGGAGAAAAAAAAAGCAATACTTATCAGTAAAAAGTCCTAATTATATGGCAGGAAATGGTAACCGTAACTGTTCCGCGGAAGTATTTGTTTATTTTATCCGCCATCTTTATTGGCAACTTGGCATTGTTGGTGCAGCAAGGGGCATACTAAAATTCACTTTTACCGATCAGCCATAATTTTTTTTAAACTTTAGTTTATAAAGTGCACAATTAAACCACTAATATCCAAACTCCTAAAACAGTTATAACAACAAATAATTTTAATGCATACTGAAATGCATATGCTCAATAAGATTTCATAAATAATATGCAATTTAAAAATTCACAAACCTTAAACGTGGATCATAAAATTTTTGTTCATATAATTCTTCCATTACTTTTTCTTGACTCATTTTGAATTGGGCTCTTTTCTGAGCTCTTATATTAGCCTGAAAAATGAAGTAAATCAATAAATACTTGCAACACAATAACAGAAAACTTTAAGATGTGTAAATTCAAATTTTTTAAAATTAAACTAAATAAAAACATAAAATGAAAATAAATCCTCAATACAACTTAATGGTAATAAATTTTTTTTATAAAAATTTGTAAATTGCTGGTTGAATCTATCCTAATGTTACTGCCCCCTTCAAATTATCATCCATTTCTTTTTTGTCAGTAACTTTGCAATATTTAACTACATCAGTACATTAATACTTCTTTCTGACTACAGAACACAAACTTTAGACAGATTTCAGGATAGCATTAAAATATAATATACAATTGGACCAACTATGTTTTTATATTTAAATATTTGACTTTCATTATTAAACTGATAAATCTATCGTTAATTCTCTCCAAAATTAATCTGCATCAGTTGCAGCTGAGGAGTTAGTTAAGAGATAACAACTAATATTATTTTAAAGATATTATCTATAAACATAAGCAATAATTTCTGTTTGAGTTCAGTATTTGTTCAGTGCTTGTTGGTCTAAAAATGATCATTTCTAACATTTGAAATTTAACTTAAAAACTGTGCAGGCATTTATTTTTCCACTGAATCTACATGCAATGAAACCAAAAAGATCTGAATACTTTCTAATAATTTTTTCTTACTTTCTGCCATTCTACTCAGATTGCAGCATTGTCTAATCATAGTCCATATAAAGAAATTGTAATACTATAATAACATTCCATAATCATGAAAGAATAAAATATATTATTTAAAGAACTCAGTATTAGCATTCTTTTCTCAGCAACAATGTATTTAAAATATATGTTACCATTGAAAGACCAAAATTAAAAAACATTCTCCTGTGATTATCATTGAAAAAATGTTGAATATTGATTAAGTGAATGCTGGCAAATATCCATTTGGTTACTTCAATAACATTCATGTTTGAAATATTATTCACACATAGAATCAATATATGGTGAGATATGTGTAAGTACGATTTTTTATTGTGTTATGCATAATCTCTTTAAAAAAAAATTTTTTTTTTAAGAAAAGTAATCCTAATATTTCATAATTATTTTCATTTATAACCTATCTATATCAGTAAATTATTCATTTTGTAGAATTAATTATAAAATATTAGGATTTAAAATGTATTTCTGTTCCTTTTAATCATAAAGTGCCAGAAAGAATATCTTCTGCATGACTTCTTTTAAGTAGAAATCATACAAACAGTTATATATTAGATTAATTTTTTAGATGTTATTACTTTTATCCCAACCTTTGAATATTGTCAGATTTTTAGGCACCAATATATACAAATTGCTTATTTTTTTTATAAATACTAGCAATTAATTTTTTAATTAGTATCCTATAAATAGGATAATTAAAGTCAATTTTTACAATTAAATTAAATGCCTATTATTGCTTTTGTTGTCGAAGAAGTCAAAAATGAATTCTTTACCACAAATACAATTTCCAATTACTATATGTCACCTATTAGCCAGATTTTCAATTTATGCAGAGAAATTCGCAAGCCATTTTTTTTTTTTTTTACATTTCATGATATTGTCAAAAACTTTTAATATTTATTTGTAAATTTTTAAAAATTACTTTTTGCAGATTTTTACTTTCAGATTTTTCAATAACTTTTCTAAAAAAGAAAAATTATAATTAAAAAGAAAGCAAATTTAACTTTATAGTTATATTAATCTTAGTGTTTTTTAACATAATTTAAATTTATTGAAATCTATCCTTTAAATTAAGTAGGGAATAAATGGGCTAAAATGCAAGAGACAATAATTTAAGGAATAAAGCTGACACAAATATTTAAAGAAAAGGATGTTTAAAATATCAAGTTTCAATATCTTTTGATCAAGTATACACAATTTGCTTAATCTATCATTCTGAAATAAGACTAATATTTTAGATTATTGTTTTTTTAGGAATTACCTTTAGCGTAGGCATATGATGAGTAAGGTGGACTTCTTTACCAGTCATGTCAAGAGTTCGACCTTCTGAGTCCAAGATTAAAGGTGCTGGTCTAAAAGTAAAAGTTGGGAAAAATTCATACATTATATATATATATATATATATATAAACAACTAATGAAAATTCTTTTAATATAAGAACTGCACTCACTTGTGTTGCTTGGAATCATCTGGTTTCCTGAAAATGAAAAAAAAAAAAAAAAAGTTTAACAAATTGTAATTTTTGGTTTAAGAATAAAACGATCACGTTAAAAAAAACTGAACCTTCAAAATGATGCAATTCTCAAAAGTCTCATTATCATTCCTGCTAATGTAAGAAAAAAATCATTTAGCTGTTACTTTAGTAAAACAGAAATCATAACTATTCAACATGAATAACAATTCTAACAATAACTAAGAATAACTTCCACATTTCTTAATGCCAGTGAATCATATAATTAAGCTGGTAATTGAATAAAATTGCTAATTCATTTTTTTTAACCTTAAAAGCAACAATTTCTTTAAGTAAAACCCACCAAAATATCTTTTTCAAGCAACTTCTGATAGATTTCTAATTTTAAAAAAATTACAAATAATTTTGTAATTTCTATTGCCATTTAAGGGAAAAAAAATCCCTGCAAAAAATTAAAATACTTATTAATAATTTTAATTGTGCTTTTTTGGTGAATTCATGGCAAAAACAATTTAAAATATCTGCACCAAGATGCAATTAACTTTTTTTTAAGCTGTCCTTTAAAAAAAATTGATAACATCACTGAACTATGATATCACATTACTTTAAAAAAGGAAAAAGATTTAACAATTATAAAATTTGAAAAGTGACCTACCAATTTGTCAAAAGTGCAGGTTTTGAACTAAGTTTTGCCTGAATCATGGCAGTCAACTGAGCGATTCTTGCCTTGTTTTCTGATAGAGATGGAGAAGCATCAGATGCTGAAGATGCACCAGCACCTGCCAAATTATTTGCCGATGATGGCACTTGACTTAAAGTACCAGACATAAGCATTTGCTGAAAAATTCAAAAAAATATATATATAAATATTACAAAATTTTATAAATAGCATTATGTATCTATTTAATGACATAAGTATAATTTCTTAAAATATTTTAAGTATTATTTATTTTTTTATTACTGCATTTAAGAAATTGCAAATTTTAATCTGCTATAAGTCACAGATCACATATACAAGAATTCTCTCTCCTTTCTTTTATTGCAGATTTAAGAACAATATACAAAAATCAATTACAAATGCCTCAACAAAATGAATATTTCTGAACTTGTCTTGAAGATAATAATACATTTAATTGTAAATTGTCCACATATCCAGCACAGAACTAAGCTGAATTATAATTGCATGCTCACAATTGCAGTGAATCTCTATAGAATAACAATGGTTTCATTTTGAAGGATTTATTTGTGTAACTTCTTAGTTAATTCATATTGCATTGGCATTTGTCAAGTAATTTTAAGAAATCTAACAAATTTTAAATTTTTAAATAGCTACTTTATTGACCAATTTAATGCAGCTACTACTATTATTTTCATGAGAGATTTTGTTACATAAATAGTTACCTAAAAAATGTAAGTAAATATTTACAGCAAAGATTTTATATTTGTAATAAATATTAATATAAGGAAAGTAAATAAATTAATACATTCTTCAAAGAAGATTTTTCTGCAAGTGCAACTCTTCATCAGATAAACTTGTTTAAATAAGCATAAACAAAACATCAAAAATATTTTTGAGAAATATAATCTTTAAGTGCTGATATATTATTTCATTAAAATATAGCAAAACTGCAAATACAGTAAATTCTTGAATACATTTTTTTTCTTTAAAAATTTACCCAAAATTCAATTTTTTTAATAGAAAATTGTATAGGTATCGTGTATAATCTGAAACAATATATATATATTTTTAATCTTGCAACACTCAAACATGTTATCAAGAGGGCAAAAATATCATCAAGCAAGTAAGACAAGTGGACTATTTTCCAATCATATCACTGTAAAGTATAATGCCAGCTGCTAATAATGGTTGTTCTAATTCTAGTAACCTTATTGGAAATTAGTTGATTTTTATATATATTTATTTATTGCATTCTTTTTGTTTGTTTATGTGTTGGTGCTTTCTTATTACCTAAGAGTGAATTTCACCATCACATATTTCATTCTGGTGGCAATGCAAAAAGTTAGCAATAATAAACAATTTTGAAAATAAAATAACTCATTTTTATAAAATGAATAACTCATCTCATTTCAATTAATTCTTTCATAAACATAAGAATAACAAATTATAAAATAAAAAGGGGCAATAATTAATTATTTAATGCTTGTGCCTGGCAAACAAGAAAGTACTTATTTTTTTTGGGGGGGATACCAGATTTTTTATACAAGCCACTCCCATAAGTTAGCAGTAGAAAAATATTCTAAAAATTCTAGGCTTATATATGTAAATGTATGGCAATTTTAAATTTAATAATTAAATAACCTAATTTGATATTATACAAAATAAAATTTAAAAAATAAAAATGCCAAAAAGAACAAAAAATTATACATTTTTTATTAAAATATCTTCACTGAGAACAATTTAATTTCAAGGAGAAGACGTCTTTCAATGCATAAAATTCAGAATTAAATAAATAAAATAAAAAAAAACTCTTACCTTTTTTCGCTCCTCTATCATTCTTTGAGCATTTGCCATCATCTCTTGGATCTAAATAATAATAATAATAATAAAATAAAATGAAGTACATTAATTACATTCTGCTTATACATGCAAAAAAATGGTCCATTGTGGCAGCAACTAAATTTAAGGACTTAATGTCTATATAAATATTTTTATCCATTAAAGTAACAAATAAATTAGCTGCATTAAAGATTCAAACAAAATTCAATAGAAAGTTGGGTCATTACCAATACCTCACAAAATGTACAGAAAAATTTTCAGTTCTAAGTTTTTCAAAATTATATTTTTTAATTATTAGGTTCAAAGATTATTTCAGCATATTAAGATCTTTTCAAACTACATTTTGTTAATTCACAGCTTCTTTGTTTTATATAAAATCAGTAATTTTAATAAAATAAAAATACCACATATATTAATATTTAAAGAAGAGGAAATTTCCATTCATTATTTAAATTATAAATGAAATCTAATTTTAGTGAATTTAATTAAATTATTCACTAAATAATACAGATTTAATTAATTTACCAGCTTCTCATTCACTTAAACTGAATAATGTTAATTATAAAATAAGACATAGGCATTGTTCTTATATCACAAAGAGCACACACAAATATAATCATAAATTTGATACTGAATTATACTATAGATTCAGTAAAATTATTATTAATTTTATTTAATTAGATTTTATATAACAGTTAATATTATACAGAATAACAGTTTTTTTTTGTTGTTAATTTTAATATTTTCATTTAATAATATAATTTGAAAAATTGTTCGGAACTATATTTTAATGCTAGAAAAAAATACATAGCAATCTTTTACAGAAGTAAATGGATATAGTTTCATTAAACAATCAATATATAATATTGGACGTGCTTTAATAAGTAAGCATAATTTCCCATTGGATATAAAACAAATGAAAAATTTCTGAACTTTTGAATTCATTTTCTTACTATCCCCCCCCCTCTTAACTGTTATTTATTTGAAACAAATGTCTCAGTTTGTTTATATTTATGCCAGAAAAATAATGACCATTATGAACTTATTCTGATACAATGCTATTTAAATCTTCCAAAAGTATTTCTAAGGAAAAATTTACTAGAAATTATATGGATAGCTGAAATGAACTTGAATTAATAGGCGCCTCTACATAAACAGCTGGAATTTCCTCTCAGTGCTAAATAATTAATTTTGAAAGTATTTGATAAAAAATATTCTTAAGTATAAAATTAGCTAATAATACTCCAATCCAACTGATTAAAAATTTAATGCAAGACATTTATGGATGAAAAAAACATTGTAATAAAATGATTAAGACATAAGTAATAAGAAACATAAAAATATATAATTTAAAATATTTTACTTATTACATACCTGCATGGTGGTAAGCTGGCCAGGACTGGGCTGACCAGGAACTGAATTTTTAGAATGATCATCAGTCTTCACCTTTTTATTTTCAGATATTTCTTCATCCTAAATAAAACATCAGGAAATGTTTAAAATATTTTGATATTTCTATTGATAAAACTAATTCCTAAATAAATATTCTTTCAATATTGAAAAATATAGAAGTGAATAAAATTGCATATTCATTTTAATAAAAAAATAATAATAAATACATAGATAATGCACAAATACTGGGACTAATAAAATAAAATCACCTCACAGAATGTCATGGCCACATAAGCAATATTAATGCTTATGTTATCTAATAATTAACAGCATACTATCTTGCAGTGTCCTGTGCCTCAATTTTTTTTTCTTTTATAAAAGACGCAATTGATCACAAAATTTAATTTTTAAGGTACATTTAATTTGTATGGTGAGCTCCTTTCCAACAGTACAAACTCCTTTACAACACTACAAAAATAAGCTTTTATGAATGTTCGATTTTAAATTATTCCACAACCTTTTAACATTTAAAACCAAGCCTACCATATCAGTTTTCAACTACAATTTATTTCTCTCTATAATAACTGCTTACAGTCCTTTTTATTATTATTTCTTTATATTCTGCCAACAAGTGAAATTACTATAAATCACTTTTTTTCTCATACCTCATCAGAAATTCTGATATACAGAGAAAATTTTATGGACACAGTAATTAACATAAATGTAAATTGCTTTTAATTATTAACAATTTCACATCTTGCGAAATTTATGCAGAATAACACAGAATTGCTATATAACTGATAATGGAACACAAAAGTCTAATAGATGATTGTTAACCATTAATAAATACATGTGAAAGTGTTGTTTAAATCTAACCAAAAAAAAATATTGAGAGAAATAATTAAATTCTGAATTCTACTAGAGGAAAAAAATAAAGAAGATCCATAAGAAATATTTATAAAAAATTTTTGGTGGTCCCTTTTCATTTCACACTTATGAGGGATAGCATTCCATTTATTGATAATAATTGACCAAAATAAACACTTTAATGAGTATAGAAAGAAAAATGAAAATGCTAATGTGTTTAGAATTTCTGTATTACACTGGAACAGGTTTATATGATTAGCATTAAATGCTGGTTACATAGAAAACATTAATTAGAATTAAATTTTAAAGTAATTATTTACTATCCCTTTATGTTAGTAAAATTATAAATTCAATTTTTTAGACAAATTGAATGGTATAAACACTGTTCTTTATATGATTGTTTCAATTTATTCTAAATACTTACAAAATATGGAATGCATAAAAATGAAACTAAGAATTATTTTCATGTATTATACTTATTGTATATAAATAAGTGGCTGATAATCCCCCCCCCAAAAAAAAGATTTTTTCTCTTGGTATATAAACAATTATTGAAGCAAATAAATAGTTCAGAGAATAAAATGGGAATATTGATTCTTAAGGATTTTTATTATATTACTTTTATAATGACCTAGCTTGAGTATGTGTGCATGTATAAAACTATATTCTTCTATTATATTTCTATTAGTAGTAAATATAATTATAAAAATTATGCATTTGATTAAAATGTTAGAACAGAATTAATCCCAACTCTTTTTTTAAAAAAAATATGAAAAATCATTAATTTAGAATTTTATTTTTGATGCATATTACTCACTTTGAAATTGTTTGAGATGTAAAGTCTGCTATTTCAAATCAATAGACTTTCAGATCAAAGTTTTCAAATTCTCAGCATTAAAAAAATTTATATCCAAGTTTACATTATTTAATAAGAGGAATATGATGAAATACTTCTTTGCTAGCAATTAAATGTTCAGTATGCTTTATAAAACATTCTGATACAGATAATGGCTTTTCATTTAAACCTTCAAGCATAAGAATCCAACATGCTACGCATTTTTTAAGAAGGGACTGCTAGTAGGAAAGAGAACATTCACTGAATTAAAAAAATGGGGGGGAGGGGGAGGAGATTTTACTAACAAGACCTACTACTCAAAAAATTATGCTTAAAATCCTTACTAATAGGATGTGGAGTAAGAACTTTTACTCAATAATAGTTCAAACACTTATAATATAACAATATTTAAATATGTTGCAAATTCTGACATAATTTATCCTTACTATATTATGATACACTTGTTTAAAATAAAAAAATAACAATGAAAACTTTTTTTAATGAATTTATATTTTACAAATCTAAAAGTTTGAGAAAAAAATTATAATTTTAGATTATAACTACCAATTTGTAAATCAAGTATCAAATAAATTGTAGGTCAAATACTTACTCTATGACGTTTCTTAGCTCTCTTTGTGGAATCACTGCCATTGCTAAAGTTTCTGAAAAGCTGATCTGCTAATTTTTCTGCTTTAGAATTATCCAAATAAGACGATAATTTATCTAAAATTGTTTACAAAGAAATTAAAATTTTGGAAATAAAAATATGTATTGTTTCAAAATAATGCAATGTAAGTATATATATATATTTTTAATTCAGCATAATCAACAATACTACTCTGAAGAATCCATTTCAGTAAAATTGTTTAATTGAAAATCATTTCTTTCTACCTGAATATATCAAATAAAAATACAGCCATGTTTACAAGAAAAAGATATTTCTGACAAAATTTATTTTTCCCATTTATAAAATTATGAAGAAATTAGTAAGAATGATACAATTTATTTCACAAACAAGATGGCTGATATGTAAGTATTTAAGATTCGTAACAAATTAAAAAAAAAACAACATTATAAGTTTACATTTACATGGAATTTTCCAAAATCCTTTTTTCTTTAATTAGTAAATGTTTCTTATTTGTTTGCCTTGTCTATTAATAAAAAAATCATTTATTTTTACTGCAAATTAAAAATAAAATATTTTAATATATTATTTCACAATAGGCAATAATGCTATATATTTCCGATTAATGACTAAATCATAAGAAGGATTGCAAAATATATGGTAACTATTTGTTTTCTAAATTTAGCAACAACACAAAAAAATTTAAAAAAATATGGCAATATCAACATAAGTTTACTTTTAGGAACTCAAGTTTTAAATTTCCTGATTTTGTATTCAAAATTAATTGGTAAGTAATACCATAATTAAAAGATAATTAATGCAGCATTTTGAATCAGTATTTAGATAATGTGGAAATTTAGAAGTTGAAATTTCATGGCACTGATGAATCTTGTAACTGATTATAATATTTTGCATAGTTAGTTGCTTTATAGTATTTACATATAATGATGTAATATATATGGAGTGTTGCAACAAATTAAACAACTTTTCTAATAAATAAAATGTCAAATGATCAAATTTTTTTAATCTATAAAAAATATAATGGAACATGACAAATCTACTTATTCGATAAAATATTGCTTGGAGTTGCTTAGAATTGTGTAATTACATACATCTACATTATGACCTTGCATGTCTATAAATATATCATTATTTATCCTTCATCTTAAAAAATGATTGAATACACTAACTTATATATAATTGTTCCAGAATGCTAACTACTTTTTTCACTGTGAAGAAATAAAAGAATGAAATTCATATGCATAGACAAAAAAAACTGAAATCAGACAAAAAAAAATTAAATAACTATGAAAAATGAAGTTGTAAATCAAATTATCAATTAAAGTTATATAATTTTATTGCAACAAATATACAAGTTTAATTATGTTAACTGCATAGATGCATCAGAGATTTATGGATTGGAACAATAGTCCTAAATAAAAATTTACTTTATAATTGAAAGTTTTTAAAATTTTAATTTTAGAAAATGAAAAATTTATTTTAAAAGCATTTGTAATTCATTTTTTAGTTAATAAAAATTGTAAACTGATGTATCATAACATTAGAAGCAGACATCTTAATACTGCTACATTATTTTAGCCCTTATATAGATGCTATCGCAGATTACTATATATATCTTACTAGCTGAACTCAGCAATTCTTTGCTATGAGTATATTAATAAATTAAAAAAATATAACTGAAAAGTTCGATACCAATAATTGATTTAGTTAAAATTAGATACCCACATATACAATATTATTTTTGTGTTTTGGTTCGCATATATTGCAATTACTATTGTGTTCATCATCAAGATCCTTACAATGTTCTTGGATAAAGCATGTTTTAGGTGATTCCATTTGATATATATACATAAAAATATATAAACATGTAACACATAATTATCTATAAAAAAAAAAAAAAACCAAGGATTTTCCAAATTCAAACCACATGCAATGAATGACCTTAAAATTAACTTCACTTCATTATGAAGCAAAATCATCACAATTAATATTGAATATAAAAAAACATTAAAAAAAATTGAACATGAAATTTCACAAAATTCAACCTATTTATAAAAGTTAGAATGTTAATTGAATCAAGTTAACCCTTATGCATGTGCAAAAGTATTCTTATCTCATGAACTTCAACGCAAGAAGTACTTTTTAAAAAATGTTTGAATCTTACATATTTTTATTCATATCCTTGATGTTTGTGATGTCTTTATTATTCATTCAGAACTCTTCAGAAATAGTTGACTATTGTATTATTAAGTTTCTAACTTTTCATGTTTTAGTCAGATCAAGAAATTAAAAAGCTTTAAACATTCCCAGAACAATATAGACCATTTTACAAAGATCTACATGTAAATACGATGAATATATATATATTTTATTCTATAAAGAATATACTTACAAACATTGCCTTTTTATATAAAGATGGATATTTATATAAAAAGCAGGAAGTGATACACTAAAAATTTAGATTGCATGATTAGTAAAATCTGCAAACTAGGCATCTTTGACAGAAGTAAAATAAGAAACAATTTAAGAATTACATTTTCTTGTTCCAGAGCATCAAGAATATGATGAAAATATACTGACAAAAGATCTCTGAAGATTTTGTATCATAGACAATTAATAACATCAATCCAAATGGATAATCAATACACAACTTATTCAGCATCTAGCTACACCACGAGTTCAAGTGAGGGTGAGTGATGAAGATCCATAAGAGTTTCATTTTTCAGTGAATCTAGCCCCTATAAAATTTTACACCATTTGAGCAAATCTATGAATTAACCACAAATACATAAAATTGTAACATGGAAAGAGGAGTCTTGCTTCCAACTGCATTATACTAATAGTGGTCTAAATATATGGTACAAGCATTGTAAGGTCACACCAGTTGGTACTGCACAAGGCATTTTCTGTTGTTAATGTTGGAGATCCTTGCTACTTTTATATAATCTATAATTATTCTAAATATATGCTTTAAATTCAAGAGAAACTGCTTAATTTTTCACACAGACCCTCTCCCCTTTTTTCTCCTTCTTTCAAATTCTTCAATACATTGAATAAAATATCCCAAATGATAATATTCCTTTAAAATTAGATGAATAATTTTTCTCACACATTCTTTTTAAAAAAATCATTTTTAAAGATCTCTCAAAGAAAGATGAAGAATATTTTGATTTTAAAAAAATGGCAAATATGACAAAATTTAGTCCTGGTTTATAAATCAAATTTTCAATTAAATTCTACCACAATTTTTACAACAGTGTTTTAAAAAAGACAAAATGAAAATAAAAACGAAAGATATTAAAAAGAATAAAAATACATAAAATATTTAAAATTCACACAAAAAATATTAAAAGTCTTACCAGCTGTTTTTCTTTGATCATAACCTTTAACCAAGCAGCGTACTGCGGAAGACACAAGTGACTGTGAGGGTTCACTAACACCTAAAAATTTCTGAATGAATCTGTCCACTTGAGGCCTAATTTCCTCTTTAGACATTGCCATTATGATATCTTTAAAGGAAAAAAAAATTAAGAATTAATAAATAATTCTTTTGATAGATTATGTGCTAGGTAATGATAATTAAATATTTATATCAAAATAAATTCTTGATCAAAACCCAACAGTTTTAACAATATAATATTTTAAGTACATAAATAAATATTAATCTTTAAAGACATAAAAATTACCAGACCATTTTCATAGCTATAAAAATATATAAATTTTGCATTTGAATATGCCATTCAAATTTGATAATAAAAAATTAATTGACATTAATTAATAACTTATATTTCACTGAGTACTTTTAACCAACCTAAACATCATTACAACATGTAAATAGTATTTTCAACACAGTTTTCAGCAAAACAATATTAGATCAGGCCAGCATCCTGGCTTAGGGGTAGTGCATCTTCCCCATGATCTGGGCATCCCTGGTTCGGGCATGGTTGTTCTTTACCCTGTATTCTATCTGTGAGGTATGCGAAAGAGCCACCCTGTGAAAAGGGGTGGCTCTTTCAAGTGTGCGAGTGTCATCTTCATATGAGCTAGAAGTCAGACTTCTGCCCTCGGGTGCTCAGAGGCCTTTAAGACTCGGAAACTACAGCACAAACTTAGTTCAAATTGCTGACTTCGTCAGCAGGCTTCACTATGGCAAGTGCCGAAAGTAACAATAACAGATCAGGCATAAGATAACTCATAAAATATTCTGTAAATTAATAAAACTTTATCAGTAAATAAATTATAAGAAATTACAAATTAAAGAACTTATAAGAACAGTTAATTTCTCATAAGAAAAGCACTAATTTTTAAAAATATATATATATGTAACATATTTTGGTTGAAGCAACAGGTTTAACAAGCAGTGAAGAGACTTTGTATTTTTAATTTCATTTTATTCTCTCCATGAGACAGGCATGATTATTTTAGAAGAAGGCGCAGCACGGCACAAAAGCAAAAGTAAAGAAATCGCTAGTCTTATATAGCATAGGATTTCAGGCCACGTGCGATGGAATACATATGTTGACATTTGGACAAGGGCAACGGAAGTATCACTTTCATTTGATATGTAGTACTGATGGTGCATTAGTTTTACAGAGGAATTAATTAAACCAAAAGTGGAATTGGATCATGAAATAAGAGAATATTTTTAGAATGAAGTTACAATGGGCTAAATTAAGAAAAACTCTTGGAAATTAATTAAATTAAAGTTAGAATTAAAATATCATTACATACATACATATTTAGAACAGACATTCAATGAAAGTTACATATTAATCTAATAATTGCAAAATTATTTTTAATAAATTTTTTAAATATGAAAATCAAGCAATTAATGATTTTTTAATTCACTAAAATTTCTGAACTTCAAAGGTGTTACAATGTACAGAATTTAAATGATAATAAAAAGTCACTCAAAATGGTACCTTTTTTTTTTTTTTTTGTCATGTCGGTCACAACATATTTTTACTTTGTAAATGTTATTTTTTTTTAGATACAGAATTTTGTATTATTTGTAAATAAAAAACATTTATATCAACACATATTTCATTTAGGCACATTAATATTTTGTACTTAAAATTGGGCAAGTCATTTTTGAAGTCATATCCGTTACAAATGGAATTACTGCCATGATTCCCTCAATATTTTTTTAAGATCAAATTACAACAATAAAGTCTTTCACTTTTTATTTCATCACATATATGAACATTACTAATGAAGATAAACATCATGACCTAATAGTGCTATTAAAAAATAACAATCTGGATCATCTATCTTCTAAATGTAAATTGACATTTGTAGTGTTGTAACTTCCCCTTATAATTCTTGGTGATCATCAGTATTCTTGCTGATCAGAATGAAATAGCAAACAAATAAAAAAAAGATCTCATGTCTGTAAATTACTTAAAGAAATCAAGAAATGTTAGATAAAATTCCATATTTAAAAAATCTACTAAAACAAATAAGAAAAAAAAAGGGGGGGGGGAGAATAATGTGACAAAAATTTTTCTTTTACTCTAGTTTTACAACTTAAGCATAATTCAATTTATCCTAAATACTGCTTAACATAATTCAGCATTTGATCTGTTATTATTTTTAAGCTAATAACAAAGCGAAATAATATAACAGAGATTATAAGCCTTTTTCTCAGCACTCGATACAAATAAAACTATAAATGACATGGTCTTCTTATTTCTTATATTAAATGTAAAGATAAACTTTTTCTTTCTTATTTTTTAACAATGGAGGGGAAAATCCTATAAACAAATATTTGTTGAAAAATTTAAAATAATTTGAATTTACCAATAAAAAGCATTGTTAAAAATTATAAAAAAAAAACCAGAATTCAAAGAAATAAACTGTAGTGGCACTTAAACTGGTATCAAAAGAAAAAAAAAATTAAATATAATTAAACAATAATATTTTGGAAGATTAAGATTTGGAAGTGTTAAATTATGATTGTTTAAAGACAAATATTCTGATTTAAAAGTGACAACAGACAGATGCACACATGCATTTTTCTTTATTATTAGTAGAGATGTATTTGAATCATGTACGAGCAGTTTAACTGGACATTATGATGCATCACATAATGTTCTTGCACATTCAATGTGAATGCTCACTAACAAAAAAAAAAAAAAAAAAGTGCTATTATGTTTTTATTGTAATCATTTAAAAAATGTATTAGTGAAAAAAAAATGGCTTGTTAAAAATTTGTAAGAAGTGTAAAAATAAGACTGAAAATACTTTTTATACAAAATGAAAAATTAAATAAGATTAAAATCATGAAATAATAAGATGATGAAAGCACTAGTTATTCAGATTTATGAAAAGCTAGTTTTTTCTGCTTCATTACAAAGTACTGTACAAACATAAAAAGACTAGAAATTCGCATATGCATTGAAAGATAACTCAATTGCACATTTTGACCAAAATACTTATCATTAAAAAAAATGTCTCATATTTATAAAATGCCTGTTTTCCAATTAAGTGAATCAACAAGAAAGCTTAATATACATTGCAAGTTCAGTTTACTTCTTTAATAATAATTAATTTAAAATATTCTTTAAAAGAGTTCTTGTTTAATAATAGCAATATAAATTATAAGCTTACATTATTTAACTTCGTTCAGTACATAATTTCCGAGTTTCGTTTTGAAATGAGGTACAGCAGTGACAAGAATATAAATATTACTTTTATTTAAGCAACTTTAAGAATGCAGAAATTAAACTGAACAAAACAGAGCTAACTTATAATGAGAAAAAAAAAATGCATAATTAAAGAAAATTTGTAACTATATTATATTTTTATAATTTCACAAAGCTGTTGTTTAGTATCTAGATAGATGAAATTAACTATAATATTAAGAGTTATAGCATTTTCTTTTTCATTCAGCTGATTTAAAAACAATTAGAAACTAGACTAATAGTTCTTTTTTTAATTTAATCATTAGTTACTTCAGTGAAAATGTTTTAAGCTGAGTTTTTTGCACAAAAAGCATTTATTTTCATATCTTTACCACTTGAATTTGCAAAACATATCATAAATGTGTCTGTATATTGGTTTTATGAATAATTTTTAGATTACCGATAAATGAGAAATATAAAATAATAGGAAAGCTCATTATACTCAACAATTGCTTTACATTAATTAGCAGTAAAGATCCAAAATGTCACCATTCTAATATTGGTAACTAGGTTATAACCTTAAAATTATAAAACATAAAGGGGCAAAACACACACATTTTTTTTAATTACTCTAGCCTTAACTTTAATAGAAGGTACAGCTAAATTGGGCACACTGAGGTATCATATATACTGCCTGCCGTATATACTGCCTTGCGAGGAAAATTCAGTAATTTAAAAATTCAAAAACTCACTCAATCGGCCGAATTTTTTTTTTTTTTTTTTTTTTTTTCCCATCAATCTATCGGTACATTTTTCAAAATTCACAGTAAAATTTCTTCAATGTATAAATGTTTGTAAATTAAAAAATAAACCTGAATTATGTAAACAAAATATTAATCCGGGTATAATTTTAGAAGGGAAAAAAAGAAAGAAAAATATATCTTTCAGTTAAATACATCAAAAAGAATCGAAATAGGAACACCATTTTAAAAATTAAGCATAAAATTTTTGCATAGCATATAATGGCAGTTCAATATTTCAGTTATTATATTAAGATCAGAAAGCGTTATCTGAAACACAGACTTCAAAAAAAATATAAAATAAATACTCACATACATAGAATACGTGTTAAAAATTCAGGTTTAATTTACAAACAAACAAGGCTTTGCTCATAACGTTAAAGACAGATAAACTTCACAAATCCGCTTTCGATTCCAAAGCAATAGTAGGAGTATTTTTAAAGTAGATGAAAACAGGATGCACAGTTTTCATTGGTTTACCGAAGTGCAGGAGTCCAACCGTTACCTCCGATTAGAGATCCATGATTTTTTGAATAAGAAATAATATTGCTATTGTTATTTTTAAATAAATATTCCAAATATCTGTTACTTCAATCATGTTATTAATTAAAAATTATTACTTAGTATTAAATAAAAAATTTATTAATTGTAATTAATAATTAATTTACTAATTTAAGTAACGTGTGATTGAATGAATTTATCTATTTCAGCTTACTTCTTAAATTTGTTTTTTTTCAAAACTATTTATTTAATTTCTTTATACAGGTAAACTATTTTCTGAAAAATTTAAATCAAATATATATGTCATTTCTTTAAAATGTGTACCAATAGATGGCACCAGCAGTAAATAAAATATATGCAAAGTCATGTCTCAAGCAAATAAAAATGATTTGTAGGGAATAGTGCATTATCAAATTGGAATATCGGAAAGTCAAGGTCACTCTTATGAAGTGAAGCGGCTACTTCACACTTTCTAGCAAAGTCACCGTTCCGATAAATTTCAGTGTTAGGGATGACGAATATTTTACGAGCGGTTATTACGTAACCAATATCAAAAAGTCACAAATACCAGTGATCAATACTTTTCAAAGAGGGGTGTGATTCAAATCCTTGATACGATCTTACTGGTGATATTTCGATTACAGGTTTTGGATCAAGATAGAAAGTAACAATCGATACTATATCACTGAAATTTACCGGAGCGGTGACTTCACTGGAAAGTAACAATCGATACGATCTGTCCAATGGAAGCTCTCGAACGAAACAGAAAAGGAGAAATCTGTGAATGGCTTGGAAAGTGAACGGACCGGTTATTCTTGGAATTATCGTATCATTGAATTGCATATCACTGAAATTTATCGGAGCGGTGACTTTACTGGAAAGTGTGAAGTCGCCGCTCCACTTCATGAGAGTGATCTTGACCTTCAGATATTCGCATTTGATGATGCACTATTCCATACAATCCTTTTTAATTGCTTGTGACTTGACTTTGCATATATTCCGTTTACTGCTGGCGCCATTTATTGGTAAAATATAGAACTGAAGTAAACAATTTAAAGAAATGACATATATATTTAATTCAGATTTTTCAGAAAAGGGTTTACTCCAATAAAGAAATTAAATAAATAGTTTTGAAAAAAAATCAAATTTAAGAAGTAAGCTGAAACAGATAAGTTAATTCAATCGCTACTTAAGTATTAAATTAAGTAAATTCAGTATTAAAGTAAATTATTAAGTAATATATTATAGTAATAGTAAGTAATTAAAGTAAATTAAGTATTAATTACAATTAATAAATTTTATATTTAATATTAAGTAATAATTTATAATATGATTGAAATAACAGATATTTGGAACAAATATTTAAAAGTAACAATAGCAAAATTATTTGTTATTCAAAAATTCGGGGATTATGCATCTCTGTCAGTGATATGGAATTCAATGATACGATAATTCCAATAACCGGTCCGTTCACTTTTCAACCCATTCACAGATTTCTCTTTTTCTGTTTTGTTCGAGAGCTTCCATTGGACAGATCTTATCGATTGTTACTTTCCAGTGAAGTCAACTCTCCAATTAATTTTAGTGATATGCAATTCAAGGATACGATAATTCCAAGAATTACCGTTCCGTTCACTTTTCAACCCATTCACAGATTTCTCCTTTTCTGTTTTGTTCGAGAACTTCCATTGGACAGATCATATCAGTTGTTACTCTGTATAGTGATCCAAAGCCTGTAATCGAAACATCACCAGTAAGATCGTATCAAGGATTTGAATCACATCCCTCTTTAAAAAGTATTGATCACTGGTATTTGTGACTTTATGATATTGGTTACGTAATAACCGCTCGTAAAATATTCGTCATGCCTACATAGGATAGATAGGTGTTGGTATGATTCAAATCCTTGATACGATCTTACTGGTGATATATCGATTATAGGTTTTGGATCACAATAGAAAGTAACAATCGATACGATCTGTCCAATGGAAGCTCTCGAACAAAACAGAAAAGAAGAAATCTGTGAATGGGTTGAAAAGTGAACGGACTGGTAATTCTTGGAATTATCGTATCATTGAATTGCATATCACTGAAATTAATCGGAGCATTGACTTTACTAGAAAGTGTGAAGTCGCCGCTCCACTTCATAAGAGTGTCTTTGACTTTCCGATATTTGATGATGCACTATTCCCTACAAATCATTTTTAATTGCTTGAGACATGACTTTGCATATATTCTGTTTACTGCTGGTGCCATCTGTTGGTAGAATATAGAACTAAATTAAACATTTTAAAGAAAGGGATATAATATTTATTTCAAATTTTTCAGAAAATGCTTTACACCCACAAAGAAATTAAATAAATAGTTTTAAAAAATCAAATTTAAGAAGTAAGCTGAAATAGATAAATTATTTCAATCACACGTTATTTAAATTAGTAAATTAAGTATTAATTACAATTACTACTGGCGGTATCGGTGCTAGGAATATATGTAGTTTGTTCAGAAATATTTGTTCCAGGTAAAGCATTGATATCTAGCGAGAAATTTTTGGAAATGATTTGCTCTATGAAACAGAAATTTGTTGACATCTCCATGGAATTATAAATTAATATCAACTTTCAATTATCTTCACGAATTGTTGTTCTCTATGGCGGTTTTCAATGTATGGAATTCAAGCAATAATCTGAGTAATCACATTTGATAAATGCGCAACTGACGAAAGTTGAATATGCAGTATCAGAGAAATTAAGCCTCGTGGCAGTTAGTGGTGTTGAAAAATTAGATGATAGGACGTAATATTGTTTTTTATATCCTCGTCATGACTAATCCAGAAGAAGCATAAACTTTCTAACGTTTTACTTCCTTGACACTTCTAAGATAAACGACTGGGCATCTATATCCCACTTGTGATCTGGTTGGTACTCCTCTGAGTTCAATAAATTACCAAAAATAACTTTTACGGAAATCAATAATTCATGCTTTTTTTTGTGACGAAAAAAATAATTTTGCAGAAAATTTAGAAAATGATCGCCATTAAGTTTTCTTACCAAATGCACCGTTTTAACTTTCAACAAATATTTGAAATTTGCATTATATTCTTCAAGTTTCCGAAATTATGTAAGTATTCAAGATACATTCATGAATTATATCTTTAGAGAAATCATTAAAAAAAACAATTTCATGTTATGTATTCGAAGTTTGCTGGTATATTCTTTAATAAAAATATTATTTCCATCCACCACCCACTCCCTTATAAAAATTCTGAACGTTGAGAGATGTGAACGGGACGAGTACTTAGACTTTTGTTTTCAGAGTCTCAAACAAAGTATTTTGTGCTATTAGTAGAATGAAGCAAACTAATTTCGCATTTTGGATAACCTATGGCGACTGGTTAAAATAAATGACTGATTTGACATAGAGCTACAATTTCAATTACAAGGTTACATATGAAATTTCATTAGACTTATAGGTCAGAAACATCAGATAGATAGAAGAATTGAGTGGATGACACAAACTAGGCGGATTATAATTGAGGAAGAATCCAGTTTCAGATAAATGATGAACGAGCGGTAATTCAGCTCAGCTGTTGGGAGCCTCGGGATTCTTCGACCATTGTACACAATAAAAAAAGTGGATTTGGCATTATGTTTCGTCATCATTGCATAATGTCATTATATTACTGGTAATAAAAACATCAGATATAATATTATTACATATTATACGTTCTAATTGCCTTTGACGACCAACTGGTTCGCCAGTAATATTAGAAATATAACTTTTCATTTAAATCGTGTATATATAACTTCATGTCCATGATTCCGTCAAGCTATTAACCATTGAAAGTGAGTTATTTTAATTTTCTTATATATTGTTACGAATCTGTGATGCGGCTTCCCAGCATAGTTGATTCCATCATCAGAAAGACTGTTTTACAGTCATATGTATTGGACGGAGTCCGGGTGTCGCGTCAGAGGTCCCAGAGCTTGGCGACCGTTTGGCGACGAATTTGGTGACTTTGGCGCCAAAATATATTATACCCGAAACATCGAGAATTTCCCGATCCGTCCAGTAGGAACCGAGATACGCCTCGAACGTTCCTGATTGGTTGAGAGGCTTCTAGACCCGCCTCCTGAGACCTTTAAAAGGAGGCAGTCTGTGCTGACAAAGAAGAGTAGTCGGAATCGACGGTGAAGAGCAAGTCTTCCAGAGATTAGCAGAGCAGCGACGGAGTCAAGCTAGTGCTGAACTAAGCTGTGCGCTACTGTCTGCTGTAGAGTCTTGTTGTGTGCTGCTGTTTGCACGTTTCTCAGCTGAAGATAATTGTCTTCTCTGTGCTGTTTATAGTTGTCGTCCTTGTGCTGTCCTATGTGTCTTCGTGTAAATAAACGTCGTTTTTTTTTCTACTGCCGCCTGCCGATTGAGCGTTTTCCACACCATATAACTTCCACTATCCAAACGAACCCGGGAAAATTCGTAACAATATGTTCTGTACCTTGCATATATGAACTTTTCTAATAAAGACTAGTTCCAAGACAGAATTAACTATTAGAAATGTTAATGTCCGATTCATTTATCTCATTTTTTTTACCGTATTAAAATCTCACATTTTTAGTTTTGTAAAATTCGATATAGATATTTAGCAGAATCCATTTTCTTTAACTTTCATTCTTGGAAGAAACTCACGCGATAAAATATTTGATAGGACAAAGAAAATTGTTTAAATGTTTGAGCAGTTATTTTTGCCGCATACAGACATTATACTAAAAATGTGTTTTTCGAAATCGGGGACATATAAAACAAAAGAGATGATGAGCCAAAATCTAGAATTCGAATTTTTTGATGTTGTGGTGAAGCCGATGTCTCCATGCGCGTGTTTACCTTTGAGCATGTGCAAGTAATTCAGCCTCGAAGCAAAAGTGGAAATATAACGAATGTTCCTTTTTATACGAATTCGATTGAGCGTGAAAATGCAAACTGCTAGTAAAAATTGAATATTTTATTCTGAATGAATCCTTGTTGCTTTTATTTCTGAAGATTAATATTTAAAGATTAGATAGAGGACAATCAACAATCTTCCGATGACTGCAATTATTTTTCCATAACATTTACAATATTTTTTCTATACCTCATATACGAAAAAGTAAAAATAAATATTCAAATTCACATTATTAATAATTTAATATTTCTCTTTTGAAGCTAGAATATTAAGATGTGGAAGGCTATTTTTAAAACTATCAATTAGACTATATCTCATTAATATTCATGTGGTTGACCTGGAAAATATATTTTTAAAGGAAGTAGCCAGGATAGCAATTCTTTCAATTTATTTCTCTTTTTTGTAAAAAAGTTTTAAATGATCTAGCCATACAACTCAATACCAATGATACTTTCTGAAGATTTGTTAGAACTACTTTTAATTTCTGAGTTAGTTATGAAATGATATTCTGATAAATATGGTTTTGAATCAAGATCTGTTTAAGAAACCCAAGATAATGCAGCACCTTCGCAATAGGTTCTTGATGCTGTTATGAATAACGATTGCAAGGACAACTGAATTTGTCAGAAGATAGCATAATAATCGTATCTCTGGAAAACCACCTAGTCCACTGTCCATTTAACGTGCTCTCTCTTACATGCTTACTATGGCAGTGAGTGGAACAAATGACAGGCTTTGTAAGCAACTCAGTAAACTGTACTCTTCCAGTGGTCTGCATATAGTACCAAAGGATGCTGACAGTTGTCAGCACATATATACTTTAGTACTTTGTTTCTTTTGGCAATTACTACTAAATATCAGTCGCATTGTGATGTAACCTGGAAATTGTACTGAAGTGCTTTTTTAAATTTTCATTTTCTTGGAACTATTGAATAATATTAAGTAGCTTCCAAATTCCTGGGATAATGGGTTCAATCCATGTGACGTAAAAGGCACATATCATGTACCTTCTTGCGCATGACATTTAAGTTTCATCCGCACCGCTTTCTTCGATCAGTCTGCCATTAACGTTCTCCGCCAAGTAGGAAGCGGATTTTTTGTTTACATTTGAAGTTATACTTTTTCAGTAATTTTCTTTCCTCTTATGTGTTAACAGAGGAAATATTGATGTGCTGATGGATGCATGCTTTAATGCAAAACACAAGAGTGACTGTCATGATAAAATGTTTTCTTATTTTCCTTTCAACAATTCTGACTTGGGTTGATAGCTTTGGTATAGATTTTTTCAAGCCTTCGAAGGCGGTGATATACTTCGATCATTTTGAAGAATTCATTCAGTGTGTGTCTATTTATTAAATATAGATGTTCCAGTAATTTGTTAGAAAAACTCTTCGAAGAAAAAGAAAGCGGTTAGCGATTTGCTTTCAAAAACAATCAAACAAAATCGTGAGTGCATTTCTAATTTACTTTATTATTATTTGATGAAATTTCTGATAATTTTGAATATGCTTAGAAGGTTTTAAAATGTGTACATAAATATTACATTACATTTCTTTACAAAATCTTATCTAAATTTAATTAATGTAAGTAAAAAAACTCCTGTTTCAAAAATTACAACTGCTATAATGCTAAACTTAGGTGGAAGTGAATATTACTAGTTTTCTAATTACATTTGCAGATTTGTGATGGAATCAAAGTGAATTTATATCAAACAACTTTTCTATTGTTAAAAATGAAATGTCAGTAGTTTATTGTATTTAAACTGAAATTGACTGTTATCATTATATCCTGTTATAACACTGTGCACTTCAGTGATTTCTGTTTTAATAAATAAAGGTCTTTTCATTGAAAATCCATTTCCATATCAGCATTTATTATATAATTTTTATTCCCAACTTCATTGCTACATGCATGTTTCACTTTTTTTTTTTCTATTTCTTTAACATATCAATTTTGAATTATAAAATTCTGTGAAAGCATAAAAGTGTTTCTTTCAACTCTCTTTATATTTGAAGATATATATATATATATATATCATGGCCTTATTCTTGTTTATTTAATTTAAAGTATTGTATGTTTTTCTTTTATTTTAAGATATTCATTCAATGTAATTTTTATCAATGTAACTTTAGCATTTAAAAAAATTTCATAAATGCTCTGCTTTAAAAGTATATTGTTCAACATTATGTTTTTATTAGTGATAAAAAAACTGTTCTTTAGTATCTAGGATGTTTTTGTTGAATAAAATTGATTTCATCATTTACATTGACATTCTTGTCATACTGTGTTTATATTTCTAAGTGTCTAGAAAAATAAATGTTGATAAATAGTAAATAGTTTTTTGAATTAGCGAGTACATTGAAACATACATTTGATCATATTTTTTCAAATAATTATCACATATTTTATCTCTCTCTCTATATATATATATTTGTAATGTGTAAATAAAAATTATGAAAGCATGATTTTGTTTGTTTTCCTTTAGTGATTTCTACAAATTAAAATGAAATTTATTCATAAGTTGCATAGATTTAAAAAAGGTATCCATACCTTTTATGTTTCATAATTTGAAATTGTAAACATAATTTATTCATTATATACTAATTTGAGTTTCATGTTCTTTCCTCTGAGCAAACTGAAAACATCAAAGTCTCAATATTTATAAAAGTAATTACATAAAAAAATAATAATTTTATTAGTAAGCTTTAAAATATTAACTTATCTAAGTGTTATAATTATTTTTAAAAAGAACTAACTGGGGGAACTATATTCATAAGATTCAACATTCAATACTATTTAAATAATATGTAAAAAAGAACATATGCAATTTTTCAAATACACTGCCATAGTCATTTGTCAAAATGTATCCTTCGGATAAAAATAAAGGGGGGTGGGGGTGGAAGGAAAGAATAAAGCGGCACCAAACGAATTAAAAAGCGATATTAATTATGCAAAAACAATAATTCTATTGAAAATAATAATTAAAATTTTAATATAAGCAATAAAATTATATAACTAAGAAAATTTGGGGAAAATAATTCAAAAGAATATCTTTAAAAAAATCGGAAGTTTTTAATAATTGATCGGCTAGCGTAATATTTACTAAATAATGGTTTCGTCAACGTTATCGGCAGACATCACGACATGCGCAGAACGGTTGAAAATTGAACAGAAGCGGTTTGTTTGGTACCTGACACGTGACCGTGAATTCACCCCCATCGTGTCCGATCACATCATAAGCAACCGACTTTCCTGCCACATGAATATATATATATATATATATATTATTTCTGGTTTTGTAGAATCAGAATTAGATTTCAGTGGCAATTTTCAGCTTCTACTTTGGTTTACTCCCACCGGGGGCATGATGGTTAATTTTTGCCTATCGGGTGGGTACAGAAATGGTGAGAGGTCGGCTACCTCCTGCGATGAAGAGTTTTTACCAAAGGAAGAGTTGTATCGTGGTTGGTGACTGCCTCTAGGACGCAATCTTAAGCCTCGTTTCGACGCATGTTGCCCTCTTTCCCCTTCATTTGTGGTTTTCCGGGATCCTTCGATGTCTGTTCATTTTACCGATAGTTCCGATTGAAGTCCAAGGCGAGACTGATCCTACAATGGGTCAGATGGCAGATTTACGACCATATCCGTAAAAAGCAATGGGCCGTCGGAACGGGGTTTTAATTCTTATTGGGTTGGCAACTAAGTCATTGCGGATTTTGTCAAGATAGTTTTAGCACATTCTTTTGTTTTATCAACGTATTCAAAGCACCTAATTTATATTGTTTGGACTTTCACCTTTAATTTAGTAAAAAAAAAAAGCATCGATCAGTTATTTAGTATCGCTTTTATCCTAATTTAAAGATAAAAGAACAAGACTCTTATTTCAGACATATTTTATTGAATTATTTCCAAAAAGGCAAGAACCCACCGCAAGCACGCAAGAAATTATGTGTCGTGTATGGTAATGAAGACTTGAAAGAAAGGCAGTATCAAAACTTGTTTGCGAAATTCGTTCCGGGGAATTTTCTCTGAAAAATGAGCAACAATCTGGCCGCCCAGTTGAAGTTTATGAGACCCATATCAAGTCTATTATCGATTCATATCGTCATAGCACAACACGTGAGACTGCAATAAAGTTTGATGTATTTGCACACATGCATTAAAAAAAATATTCTAACATCACCAAAAAACCAACATGCTCTAAGAAACTCGATTTATGGATACCTTACAAGCTTAAGAAAATTCATTTGATGCAAGGCAATAGCATCTGTGATTCGCTTCTGAAACGCAACGAATTTTATCTATTTCTGAAATGAGTAATTACTGGTAACGAAAAGTAGATAGTTTATTATAACAACATAAATCGGAAAAGATCATGGATCGAAGATGAACCAGCTCAGACGATACCAAAAGCTGAGATTCATCAAAAAATGATTATGCAGTCTGTTTGGTAGGATTATAAAGGAATTTTGCACTTCGAACAAGAAACCTAACGATTAATTCAAACATTACATTCAACAATTCACCAAACTCAGCGACGAAGTTCAAGAAAAGCGGGTATAATTGGCAAATCTTAAAGACAGTATGATAGTGCAAAGTCCCATACATCGTTGCCCACTCGCCAAAAATTATTGGAACTATGGTGGGATGTGTTGTCATATCTACCATATAGCCCTGACCTTGGGCCTTCAGATTACCATTTATTTAGTTCCATGTAGAATACCTCACATGATAAAATTTTTAATAATGCTCATGATGTAAAATCACATTTGATTCTATTTTTTTGTTTGCAAAAATCGGAAGTTTTATGAGCATGGAATTGACACTGCCTAAAAGGTGGCAAAAGGTCATCGGCAAAGATGAACAATGCCCAACTGAATAAAGTAATATTTTTAAACAAAATTTTTCTTCTCATTAAAAATCTGCAATCACTCAGTTACCAACCCAATACAAATGTTGTCATGGCGGTCCTGTCATTCAAATTTAATTCATATACTTTAGTTAAATGGAACAGAACTGTGGTTATACTCTGTACCACACAGCTTGTTCTGTTTTGTACTACATTACATATCAACAATTATTTCTTTTTTCATATGCTCCATCACCTGCATCCTTTATAAAGTATTTTTTGTGCATTGTAGTGACTTACTTTAGTTTGAAACAAATATGGTATTCAAAAGATAAGCACAATACTATTTTATCTGAATTTTTTCCCATGGTGCAGGATTTTCTTTTGTACATGTGTAAATTTCAATTCTGTTCAGAAGTGCCATTAGCAGGATAGTTTGTCCTCATTGAGAAAACATTTGTCAGTTGGACAAATAGAGAACAAGATATCAACAATTTGGAGTAACTACTTCATTCCCTTAAGTTGAAGATTTACGGAGCATGCTTGAATGATCTGTAGCAGGTCACCCACTATCAAAAGTATATTCCAATTCAAGAACAGAATAAATTATTCAAAGAAAAAAAAAATTAGTGTTCAGTAGCAAAACAGTCCAACTGTTTTGCAGCAAATAGCAAAAAAATATTTTCGTATAAAAATGTAAGGTGTTAATTTTTTTCAGGTAAGACATGAATTCATTCTTTGAGCCAAGGAATATGTATCAAACGAGCATTAAATCTAGAGCATTTTTTCGCTTAATTTGTATAATTTATCATTGTTCTTAATGTAAGCACGAATATATTTTCCTTTTCTTTGATTTGTTCCTATTGGTTTAAAAGGCAATGATTTTCAAGAACTACTGACCCTCAAAATATTAAATCTATACATTCATAATTTTATCTTCTTCTTAAACATGACTAAGATAAATTTTTTTAATTTTAAAATTTTTATTAAAAATATTTTTTTTTTCCTATTCTTGTTAACCTAATCTCTTCATAAATACTTCTCAAGGAAAGAAAAGGCTAATTTTGAAGAAAGAATACTTAATTTAAATAAGCCTTTGATTTTCATTAAACAATGAAATATATCTTTAATAGTGCCAATAAAATTTAATTAAGATGTACAATATTCTTTTTCCTTTCTTATAAAAAAATCCTTTTAATGATTGCAATTCAATCTTTTAAAAATTTAATTTGAAAATCTTAAAAGTGTGCTTTAACAACGAAATGTTTTTGCTGAACTGAAGATTTATTAAAAATGACAAGCTTGTATTAAATTATTTAAGAATTAAAAAAAAAAAGCCTTCTACAACATATATAAAAGCAAACATACCAATTGGGAAATAAAGCTTACTTTATTCAAAATATCCAGATACATTCTATATACAATGCCTCAGTTTTTATTTTGGAACTGGAAACCAATTTCAAACCAAATTACGGATATCAAGACTCAGAAATGCAATAAACATAACTGAGTGAAATAACCTTTAAAGAAATGGATATAAAAGCTACTAATGCATGAAAAAAAAATTACCTTAACATAAAAATCATTAATTAAAGAGAATAATAATAAAAAAAATGTCAATTATAGAAGCAATGTTAAAAGGATTTCCTTTTTAATAGGTATTTTTCAAATTCAGGAAAATATATTTGCCTGTTAGGAGAAAAATTAACTAAAAAGTTCAATGACTTCACTGGAAACACAAAGTCTTTACTTCTTTCTTCCTCCTCTTTCTTTCACTTGGAGAGATACAATAGAATTTGGAGATATATTGTAGAAAGCCAATGAATTGGAATCTTTAATAAACATGCCCTAAAAATAATAAACAAATTTTGGTTTAATAACAATGGTCAGATGATACTTTCATAGTTATCAATTTTAATATTCAAAACTAGAACAATTTATGTGACATGTTTTAAGTTTTAGTCAAAAATATCAGGATTTAAAAATTTTATATTATTATTATATATATATATATATATACATATATACAGAAAAGTATATAATAAGCAAATTAAGAAGTAACAATTAAAAATGACAATTTCTTAAAATCAGTTAGTGACAACTCAATAGCACGCAAAAAGATATAAATGACTAAATTATTATTGAATGGTGCAATCAGTGTTTCTATGAATTCTAGGTATATAAAAAAAGAGCTCAAAAAATTTAAAAACAAAAAGATGCATATTAACTACAAACTTTCATTATATAGAATATTAATTATTGGTGTTTATAATTAAATTTTGATCAAAACAGCACAAATTACTTTTAAACATATGAAGGTTATATAGAATAATTACAAAATAATTAACATATTTTACACTTTATAGCTGCAAATGAATTTTTCATAAGCTGCCTGTAAATAGAAAAATCATACCTCTAATTGCAGCTTCTGTTTTCCTGGTGGCATTCCAGTGGATTCATGAATCTTTGCTTTAATAATAGATACCTATTTGGAAAGAAGATAAAAATGCTGTCAGAAATATTCAGTAAAACTAAAGTATACCCTTTTTATTATCTTGGCTATTTGATACAATTAAAAAAATTGTGATTAAACAATTTAATTTTATATTCATTAAGAAATAGCAATATTTCTCTTAGGGAGAGAGGTTTCACTATGAGATTAATAAGAAGAAATTGAAAAGATATTTGGCAGCTATTCTGTGCTGTTCTGTACATTTCTTCAATACTGTTTATTTTTCTTTACAAGAACGAATATTTATTTGTGAAAAGTACATATTTTAAATTAAAATTCATCTGAAATTTCAGCATGTTATTGCAATGATTAGTCCAATATTAATAATAAAAGAAAGTTATGATGTACTTAGAAAAATCCTAAGAAGAACTTAAAACTAAATAGGACAAAAAATACTTCACTACTTTTAAATTATTAAAGAAAAACACAAAGTATAACATAAAATAAGTAATATACTCTAATTATTTAACATTTTACAGAATATTTGACATTTTTACTTACCATATCTGTTAATGGTAAAGTGAAAGCCAAAACTTGTCCATTCAATTTCCATTCTTGCTTTTCCGGAATGGATGGGACTTGGACACGGAAAGTCACAGGGTCCTGGAGTAACAAAAAAAAGTATTTAGATTTTCAATATCAGAGAGAATATAATATTACAAAATGATCTGCTTAAAAATAATTTAAAACTATTCCATTTATTATTTATTTTTGGATTGTTACCAACTTTTGACCACTTCATGCAAAAGAAGTAGCAATTAAAAAAAAAACATTATGTATTTATCTTGAAACTAATAAAAGTAGTTTTTTTTGTTTTTTTTTATGACATACATTTCAGAATAGAAAAATATAGCAACATGGTATAATTACCAAAAATTACTACCTATTTTGTTTAAGTGCAAGTCGGCGAGAGATTGTGAGTTTTGTCGGGAAAAGTTTTCACCACTTCAGGATGATTAGAGAGAGTTGTGCATCATCGATTATTCAAAAACCATTAATATATTGTAAACTTTCCAAATATCCAAGTAATGGTTAGATTTGAATATATTTGGCAAAATAATGGACAGGGTTCCAGGTCAATAAGAGGACGTATTTTGCAAAAAATTTTTGATAAACTGACTAAGAACTGAATGCAATTGAGACCTTAAGTTCCAAGATTTTCAGGCAATTGATTCAAATATCGTTCATTCAGCTTATAATGTGCACCAATTTTGGAAATACAACCGACAAGGTAACAAGTGAATAAGATATCGACAAGGTTATAGTCGCATTTTGCGGACAACTTTTGGTCGGTCGACTATGAACTCAATGTGGTGATTGTTGATGTAAGTCTGCAGACTTTCAAATATTTGATTAAAATGTCGTCCAAAGAGCTTATAATTTGTCCGACAAAGTGAAAAAGATATTTGCATTCCTCTGACAATTTTTGGACGGCCGACTATGAATTGAATGCAATGAATGTTGAACACTATATCCACAGATTTTCAGACACCTGATTCAAATATCGTTCATCAAACTTTTAATTTGCACTATTTTTGGCAATATAACTGACAAGGCGACATGTGAACAATACATCACATTTTACCAAACATTTTTAATCGGTCAACTAAGAATTCAATGTGCGGTATGGCGACGATGTTAAGTTCGCAAATTTTCAGTCATCTGATTTAAATGCTGTTTATTCAATTTATAATTTGTACTATATTTAGTAGAATAATCAATAAACTGGCAAGTGAATAAGTTATCTCATTTTTGTCTACTAATTTTTATCTTTCGGCTAAGATGTTATCATAGGTTATGGAGAAAAAAATTGTTTTCATCGAGTAGTCCGATTACCTGCCAGTGGAATTATAAGGGAAATTGAAGCTTTTATATTACACATGAATATGGCGATAGAGTTGGTTATCCTGACTCATCATTCAAATTCAAGTTCTAATATAAATCATCATCTTTTTCATCTAATTGTTACTTCCTCGTAACGAACTAGTGATTTTTTAAAAATCTATTTCACTATGAGAATTGTCTGACAAAAATCTAGTTAATGGTTAAATTAAATTTCATAAAGCACTCTTTTCTTTCGACACTCTTGTGCATATGCATATTAAGAAGAGTTACTTAACTGTAGCCAAATTATGTGAATTCAATATAAATTCCTGGAATAAGTAAATTGCTTAAGTGTAAATTAAGTTAATTTAACAGTAAAATATCTGCTTAATGCTGTCTAATTTATCATGCTGCAATTATTACACTAAAGAAATAAAACCGACCACAATTGACGGTAAAAATAAATATCTGTGGTACGATAGCTTTTTAGCTACACTAAAAAAATTTATTCAATTGTGCATTAAATTTGTTAAATAAATTACTACCTAAATTCTTCAGATTTTGCATTCAGTATTATAACTATGTAATTGAGGAGCGTACCTTAAAAATTTTTTTTCCAATTTTTTGTCTTTGTGGCAAAGACTATATAATTACAGTTTCTCCTAAATTTTTAATAGACTCTGGATAAGGATGTCTTGATAAAATAGATGATTAAAATAGTCATTCATAGAATATTTATATATAACATATTAAACATCTTAATTAAATTGCACATAGTTTTTGGGACAATTACTATTTAAATCCCTAGAATAATATAAAGGTATTTGAGGTAATGTTGGATTTTCAAGCGATTAGTGCATTTTAAATTACTTAATACTTTCATTTAATTGTTGATTTAAAATTAAAAATTTAGCAATTCTATGCGTGAGTCAGACTTGCCATTGTATATGAAGGGATTAAGAAAAATCAACACATGTAACTGAGGGGATAAAACTAACTTTTTGAGAGACTTATGGGTTCACTTGCAAAACTTCGGGGGGAAAAAAGTATTTAACCATAAGAACGCATGACTAAAAATGAAGATAGGGGAGTTCTATTCAAGATATAATTGTTTCTTAATAAAATGCATTGGTTTGTTAAGCCTAAATATACACTGAAGAATAAATAGATGAAGAATCTAATGTTTAAGTAGTCAATTTTTCACAAGAACCTTTTTATTTCTTATATAAAATATTTTGTTCATATATTTGCAAAACATTTTTTTCAACCTTCATAAGAAACAACATCATTGTATCTTTTCAGCATTCTAAATTGTTCATGTCCGAATTAGAGTAAATTTTTGTTAAGCCCACGCATTAATTCGAAATACATCGCATGGATTCGAAATGTATCTAAATTCCTGCTCGTTGTTCCATTCCTTATTTAAAAATTATTTTAGGTAGAGGACTACGTTAAAAAACATTTTTTTTTTTTTTTTTTTTTTTTTGCGAAAACATTGAATAAATATATATATTTCTAATTATTCTGGATTTCTAAAAAAAGAGTTTCTTTCTTTCATAAAACTTTTTGAATTTAGTTTCATTAATCATTTCATATTGCTTCTGATATAAAATAAGAGCATGCATTTATTCATTAATCATGGCATGTCATTCTGGCACAATTTGTATTTATCTATATACAAAATCTAGAATGAAATAAATTAGATCTCAGAAATTAAATCTTAAGAGTCTAATAAAAAAATAGATTCAAATATTGACAATCTTTTGAGGGTTAGGGGAAAACAAATTGAGAATATTTTTTGCAAATATCTTTATAAATTTTTAGAGTGAAAGCAAGGGTCAGCATCTGAATAAAAAAAAATTATAATAATTAATTTAAAATAATAATACTTAATTTTTGTTAATTAAAAATAAAATTAATAAAATCAATGTAGAATTAATTATTATGTGTTATTTTGAAGCCAAATAAGAGAAATTGCACTTGCCCCCTCGTTGGCAAATCTCTGCTGTTGCCTCTGGTTTCCTAATATACAATACAAAAACCATAGCCTTAGCCCCCCCCCCCACCCCACCAAACTACTATTTGATGTCTCCAAGTATTCTTTTCTTTTCTTTTTTGCTTTGACACATAATATTTTATTAAGAATTCTACTAGTGATTTGAAATCCCTTTTGGGCTATTCTTCAACAAAAAATTCTCTTAATATTATCTTTAAACTATTTTAATAACATTATTATATTAATTTAAACTACATTTCTGAATACAATAAAATATTTTGTTATTGACTTTAAATCTAGTCTTCTATTAAAATATCTAAATCAGGATATTTTAATCTAAATACTTGTTCTCTAATAACAGCCACATATACTTTTCATTAAAAATGATTTCAACTACTACACTTACATCATTACAATGCAATTTATGCATTTTTATGATTCAAATATTTAAAAGCATTCAAATTTTTAATGCTGGCCCAAATTATTAACACTTCAAATTGGAGAACACAAAAAACATTGATTTACACTGACTCTAAGAAATGTTTGCAATAAACTGTTTGTAGCAGAAGTCAAATAGAATACAAGTAACCTCAAAATTTAGGCACAAGATAAAAAAAAAATTAAATATAGAATAAAATATTTTTGCATTAAATGTTAGCTATAAAAAGTATTAATGTTGAATGATCTCGGAAAAAAAAAAGAGCATAACTTCAGAATTTACATGAGATGAAAGGACAAACCTTGTTCTTTTTAAGAAATTCATCTTCTGGTATAAGAGAATCCTCTGTTTTCTGTTTCTTTAGAGGAGGTTCATCTTCAGAAGCTGGTGCAATGGGCTGGGTGGCTGGAGGCATAAGAGGTGGACCAAAAGGAGTTCCAGGTGGAGCCATCACTGGTGGAATGGGTGGACGAGGCATGGCTAAAAAGGAAATTATTGCACACATTTAAAAGGACGATGTTGACTTCATTTTAAGAAATAATTTAATCTATAATTGTTATTAAATTTGCATTTTATAAAAGAAATTCAAATAAGGCACAAGTAAAAATATTTAATAACTGAATTCCATTACATAATTAGGAACAAAATCCAATGCATATACTTTGAGTTAAAGCAATTTTCATGAAAATATTCAATATTTCAAAACTAAATATTGTGCTACAAATAATCTGCTTAGCAACTTGAGAAGTAGATTCAAATTTGTTGTAACCAAATACATAATTTTAGACATCACTTAGAACAATAAATGAAAAGTTGGTTGTTCAATTACTGAACATATATATCTAAATCACCTTCAATTTAACAATTGTAATTATTTAGAAAAAAAAAGTTTATTACAATAATTTTTTAAAAAGTTAATAGCATAATAAAAATGAAATTACTAATATTTTTCCAACATTAAAAACTGATTATTCTTGAAGGGGGGGAGGTAAAAAATAATAGTGGAAAAAATATAACAAAATGAATTAGATTCTAGCCAAGTCTTATAAATTTGTTATTGTTTAATAATACTTACAACTTCAATAAATTTTCTTAAGGTTATAAAAATGAGAATGAGGTAACCCAACATATGACAAAAAAGATTTGCCAATATTTTAGATTAAAGAAACTATAAGCTTTGATCCTTCAATATGTATAATCAAAAAAAAATTCTTGATTTAAAATTAAAGAATTATCATAATTTGGTAACAGATACTTTACAATGAATATTATTAAAAGAAAAAGATTTAAATAATATCCAGCTGATACTAGCAGAGTAAATATCATGAAATACTTACCCATAAGATGTGGTGGAGGTGGTCCTGGAGGTGGAATTGGTGTGATAATCAATCCTTGAGCAGGCATGGGCATGGCACTGGGTGGTAAAATTGTGGGAGGCATTGGTATAGGGGGTATGGGAGGAAGTGGAGGGCGAGGTTGTTGAATCACTGGAGGGGCAGTAGTCACAGGTGGTGGAGGTGGTTTAGAAACAGCAGCAGTGGTGGTGGCTGAGGGAGGTGGTGGAGGAGCAGAAGAGGTGGCTGCTGTTGTAGTTGTGGCTGGGAGGGTTATCAGTTTCAGAGGTGGAGCAGATGAAGAGGCTGCTGTGGAAACAGGAGCAGATTCCTGGGGCTTGGATGGACCAATACGCTCTTTTTCTTCATCAGGCCTATAAAAAGATAAAAATTTCTATGCAATTAAAGGTAATATAGAAATCAAAGATTAATTACAGGAATAATTGTATGTTGAATGGATTGTCTGCTCTTATCAAAGCCCAGTAGGTAATTTTTAACATATAGTTATAATTTCTAGACATATAGTTCCAGTTGGAAAAATGCTTTAAAAGAGGAGAAGAATTATAATTTAGGTTGCTAATAAATATATTCTTGAAAAAGTTTGATTTTAACTATTTATATGGTTCCCAGGTTCTATTGGTCATATTTAAAAATAAATTGTAGACACTCTAAAATATATGATAAAGGGAGGGAGGGGAAGAAACTCACATTATTCAATGAATAAAACTGCTAAAGTTAATATCAGTCATATACAACTTAAATATGAGTCGTATACAAATTTATTTTAAGGAAAACTCTGAAAAAGTAATACAACATTGCTTAATTCTAACTTGGAAACAATCCCTTATAATATTTTTTGAAATTCCCTATTTATCTACAAAATTAATCCAAAATAATGACTTTCAGTGTTTCAGAAGTCGATCTGTTTTGGTCACAGAAGAATGAAATATTTTTGTAAATTTTTTTTTTAGTGTCTAGAATATTTTACTAAATTTACTTCATAGAATCGAGAAAGCATAAAAGCATCTGCATAAAAAGTCATATTTTAAAACTTTTAAAGAAATATATTTATTGATTCAAACAAAATATAATTATTCCCATCATTTACAGCATTTTTCCAATTGGAATTATGCATATATTTCTAATAGTTTAAAAATTACCTATTGGGCTGTGATAAGATTGGATATCTTTTATATTGTCCCCTTTCCAAAGCATCTTTCCATTAAATTGAATAGTTTTTAAACAGGTATGCAAGTTTGTAACACCAAATTTCACAATAATTTATTCTGTACCTAAATGTGCTTGCTTAAATATGACATAATTTATTCTGACGGTTATTCTTTAATAAATTTCTTCCTTATACATTGTAATTTTATTGTAATACTAATGAATCTTCCAAGGAACTGAAGCGGCAGCATGTATTAGGCAATTTCTCACTAAATATTACAAATAAATAAAAAGTTTCAGTAATTTTCCTATGCATAACAACAGCATTTTTTGAAATGATTGCACAAATGCAGAGTTGAAAAATGGCATATGAAAAGTGAATGGATATCCACTGAGATCAGACTGTTTGTTTTAAGTGCTGTGATTACTTCTCTTTTTTATGTACATTTAATTTATTATTAATATTTAACAAATGACTTATTCAAGTTAATACTATCAGTTTTCTCTGTACTAATACATACATTGCATTTTTGTTCTATTGATTAATCCGCCTTTGCCTACATAAGTTTAATGCAAATAATCAGTATACAATTGTGCATTATTACCTTAATACCAAGCAAAGTTAAAAATATCCATGTCATTTTGGTCTGCATCATTAATAGATACAAAATATTAACTTCCATTTTGGCATCTAGAAATTAAAATAGTTATCAGAGTGCAAAACAAGTTAAGCACGAATACAAATAACTTATAAGATCACAAACTTTACATTTTATTATTTTTTAAATACTGGATTATAGCAAAGGTTAAAAAGCTGAGGTTTGCAGGTTTATTATTTGATATGTATGCTAATTTATAATATTCTCATTTCAGTTGAAGACATTGCCATTGTTCAGCATTATTTTTATTTTTCATTCAGCAGTGCATTTTTTTTTGAGTGATGATAAATATTATGAACACAGAAGATTCCATTGTAAGGAAATACAGCTTTTACTGTTCTATATATTCACATCTAAACTGTAATACAAACACAGCACTTTTTAAAAAATCATTAAGCATTCTGTCAAGCATGTGAGCAACTACAGCTTTCATTAATTAATTTGTGACAATCATGACTGAGTTTTTAATAAGATAACAGCTGATCTAGATGAGCACACCTTTCAGTCAAACTAAAAATTTACTTTTTTTTTTTTCTATTTTTCTTTATTTCAGAAAAAATTAGATTAAAACACTAAAAGTTCACTTTTTTTTTCTATTTTTCTTTATTTCAGAAAAAATTAGATTAAAACAAACAGAAAATAAAGATAAATTTGAAATTTTAAGTAAAAAGCATCAATTTTTTCAATTAGAAACCCCATCATGATAAACAGTAGATTAGTTTCATATTTTAAAGCCAAACTTTTGATGTTTCATTTTAAATTTCTTGAAAGCAGTTATTCTTTGAGAGACCATTTCTATTTCAAAGAAAAGCTTTTCTTAATTAAATAAGGTGCATGTTGAAGAATTTGTTTCCAAAACTGTGGTTAATTTTGATTGGCTTATCATCCAGAGATGTCATCGAGTACACAAACTCCTAATCTCTGGTGGACAACTGTAATTAAAAACTATTAACACTTAGAAAAAGTTGACATTACTTTAATTTTTTGTATTTAAAAAATCAAAAATTATTAGAATTTTGGAAGTAATTAAGAATTACCCAAAGCTTAAATTGTAATGAAGTGCCACATTCACTAACCTTTTTATATTCCTCTATCAATAAAACTCCCATTCCAATAATGATTTAATTTATTATGATAAAAATCAATCATTATTTACGATTAGCTACTATACAACATATTACATACATTATATTACAAAACATATTAAGTTTACTAAATACTTATTAAGAAGCTATGGCTCTTATATCCAACTATTTTTACATTGCGAGATTTCTTTATATTAAAAGACTGCGAGATTTCTTTATATTAAAAGAGATACTTACAGCAATCCCTTGATCTTGTGAATTTGCTGAATCTGTTCCTCGATGGTGATGTTGGCCCGAGCAGCTCGTGTAGCAGCTTCCATACTGGCAGTGTGACCATCCCAGGTGACTTTTTCAGGGCGTTTTTTCTCTTCTTCTCCAATCTGAAAATAAAAATAATTATAACAGGAATCAGAAAATATAGCGTATCACAGTAAGCATTATTTTTCACTTACTATACACACATAAATAATAGTATTTTATTTAAATTTATTTACAATGTTCTTCAATAGTTATTTCACTTAATATCTTTCCTTCATGACGATAAGCTTTTCAGAAATGTACTTGTATTAGCCTTCATCCGACTTTAATCAGTAATATGTTTTGAATTTTCAAAAAAATTAAATATGAGAACATAATACAAATGTAAAAGGGGAGGGATATTTTATGCTATAAATCAGTTGATTTTACAGTAACAAATGCCCAGGTAAAGTAGACTCGAAGAATTAACATGAAAATATGTCATAATTTTTTTAAAAAGAAAATTTCACATCATTTGCCAAAATGGAATAATTTAGAGCCACTCACAAGAGCTAACTTTAAATATTGATTTGATTTTCATTATTAAATTCAAACTGCTTTGATGATCAGAATATAACAGCAATTATCATAGTGTTATTATTACTTTTTGAAAGCAATACAAAAAAAAAAAAAAAAAAAAAAAAAGAAGAAGAAGAAGAAAACAAGCAAAAAACTATCACCATTTATGATCGGTCCCCCCAAAAATTATGAAAATATATAACTCAAGGCTTTCTATGAAAACATTTTCTCTTAATTATTGAAGGTTACCAGTCTAGATATTACTTAAAGTTTTAATTAAAACTATGCTAAATCAATATACAAATACGTGAACAACTGGATCTTTAAAAACTTTAGCAATGACAATTAATGCATTTTTCACTATAGAAATGATTATAAATTGAAAATTAATCTTGAAATGTTTCTTTCTTTCTGAAATGATGATAGCTGATTAAATGAAAATCTATTTCCAAGTAGGCAAAGACAAAAACATCACATCAGAAATTAGTATTGTATGTTGTATTGAAAAGTTAGAACTTTTCAGACCACCACCTTTCCTAGAGACCTACATTCAACAAATGCTTGCATATAAACAACAATCTTTTACAGTAAAAGGATTATATCAGGTACTTTTTTAAACATCCCTAACTTCAAAAAAGTGATTTTGAAGGCAGTTTACCTTTTTGCCAATAGCAGTTTCTTCAACACCTGAGCCGAAAATATCAGTACGTCTCTCAGCAAATTGCTTCAAACTGCTTTCGATGGAAGTTCCTGTAAGGAAAATATGTGAAAAGTAAGAAATTAATCAAAACATATCACTCTATCTATGTTTTTTAACATTCAATGTGCCTCTGTATCTTTACAGCCAGGCTAACTAACAGCTAACAGATTTGTTTCAAGAATATTTTCAAAAAAAGTGCAGCATATCACAGAGACTTTAAGTTTCAAATTAGCTTTGTTATTAACAAATTCTGATTGATATATCAAAGAATTTGAATAATAATTCATAAAAATTTTGAAGATCTATCTCATGTTAATAATAAGAGTTAATGTACTAGAAACTAAACTACATAGGTTATTAAAAATGCTTGTGGATATTAAGAGATATTTTGTAATTTTAACAAGTCTTTATAAAATAGAGTTTCACAAATACCAAAATTAGTGTCAATTAAAAGGCTCCAGAACTACTAATTAATTCATACTATCACATTTATAATTAAAAAAAGATGTTTGCATTTATTTGAAACAATTTGAAATTACAATTAATTTTTGAAACTAATTTCCAGTGAAAGCCAATATGGATTATAATTTTTGCAATTACTTTTATTTTAATCTTTTAAAGATTAAACGCTTTAAGAAACAATAAAATATATATGCACTTGTGTTGCTTTTTAAAAAAAATTATAAAATTAAGCATTACTTGTATTATCATACAATAAAAATTATAAAACTGAACAAATTGAAATTTAATGATAAGCAGTTAATGAAAATAAACCAAAATATATTATGAAACATGTTATTAAAAATAGCATTGCCAATAACAAATCAAATTGAAAGTATATGTAAAGATGGGTTGTATATCATTATGTATAATAATAAGATAAATGATAAAACTTGTAAATAATTTAGTTTTAAATAATAATTACTAATAATATGTGTAATGGAATTTTACAAGAAAAACTGTTGAATTTTATGGATGTCTTTTTCCATAACCTTAGAATGCACACATCAACTATCAAGACACTTGTAGCCTTCTACATACTAAAAAGTCAAAATCTGTTATTGCAGAGTATAGTTAAATAAAATGAAAGCAGCATACCATGAGCATAAACTTCTTCCTGGGTCATCTTCTCTTGCACAGCTCTGTCACGCTGTTCCACCCAGCGTGGATCCAGCAAACCTGAAATGAGAAAAACATGTAAATGACTAGCAGTTTCTTTATTCAAGAGGGGTGGGGGATTCAAGGTCACATGAATATGCTTTAGTGTAATTTACACATATCATCACTTTAAAAGTTTCACCAAGAATTCATTAGTTTCATGCTATGTTTATTGCTGGATTCAAAATTTTTTTAACTGCTAATATATTTAGAATTTAGTTATTTTAAGAAGGGGATTTGAATATAAATTGATAACTTCCTAATAATTTGAAAAATATTTCTAGCAGAATTATCAATGCCTTTTAATTATTTCAACTTTTCTATATTAATATGGCTTTTTGATATTTTTTTAAAAAATCAATTAAAATAAAATAAATTTTCTTCGTTTTCAAATTTTTAATCCATATTTCTATACATACAACAAGACTGTATTTTGTTATTACCACAAGACCCAATTTTTTTAAATACCATATCAGCAAATTAAAATTAAGACAATTAATGTACATAAGAAAGAACAATAAATTATAGTTTGCCTTCAAAGGTCTTTTATTTCTATCTAATAATGATCCAAGAAAATTTATAGCAGTACAGAAACTGGATATTTATAAGACATTTTGAACATATTACTAACATTTATTAGCTTATGTCTCATGTTAAATCCATTACAGGACACAAAATGCATACCTATTCTCATGTGCTCTTGCATCTTATCAGCTGGGATTCTTTCTCCAGTAATCGGAGAGATCAAGAATTGTTCAGTCACTGGTGGAGCTGGTTTTACCACTAAAAAATAAAAGTAATTTTTTAAAACAAAAATCTTTTAACAAATTTCTCATAAATACATTTTTATCAAAATTTCAACTTAAAAAATAATAATCATATTTTGGAAAGGGAGTACATGTATTTAAATATGCAATTTCATATTATGCTCACAAGTTAACTCTATATAACCTAACTTTTTAAGAACATCAAAACACCAGGTGTTTCAATAGCTTTCTAAAAACAATAAATATGTCTTTTTAAAAGTGAAACTACTAAACTTTTTGTAAAATTAAGAACACATAGTTCAAAACAATAAAGCTGAACAATTTCATTTATTTATTTTTTCTGTTTACACACATGCATCCTTACCAGTTTCACACCAAGTGAATCTTACATCAATTCAATAGCAGTCAATGTAATTTTGAGTTAATGCCCTAAAATTACATAGAAGAATGTGCATTTATGCTTAATAATAATAATTTTAAATAAAATTGGATATTTTGGCTTTTGTGAACACTGAAATAGTTTATTACAGATGATTCATAAAATGCTATTAAGGCTTAAGCATTTTCATAATGAAAATATTTTTCAAATTAAACTTCAATAAGCAGTTTGCAAACATGCAATGAATTTTCCTTACAATTCTGCATATTTTTAAAACTCATAACAGTATTAACATTTTTTTTCTAAATAAATAAGCTTACGAAACTGTTACTGTTTTACATGCTTTTTTCTAAGCATGCAATGCAGAACATATTTTTCTAAATGGTATGTAATTCCATAAACCATTTAGGAAATATCTTTTGACAGTCATTTGTCAATATATTAATTAATTTCTTAAATTGCATGCAACTTCTTATTACATATTTTGATTAGTTGGAAAGCACAAGATTAATACATTCCACAATCCTATCATATTTTAAATTATTATATCAAATACATAGATATGAAAAACAAACAGTACAAGAAAATATAAATATGTAGAAGTGAATATTATTTTTGGTGAAAGCAATTAGGGAAGACAGAGCTATTATTTACATGTAGAAGAGTACACTAGGATTAGAAAGGATATATATTACTCAAAACTGGGAAAAAATAAAATACTGTTTTGATTACAAAAGTAGATATAAAATTATTTTACCTTCCAAAAATTACAGAGCTCAACAGTTTAAGAATAACTACAACTATTAAAAAATACAAAGAATGATAAAACTTACTAAACCTATATAGCAATAACCACATCGATAAACACTATTAATAGCTATAAAACATATTAGTTATTTTATATAATGCAAACGACAATATTGCAATACATTATTTCAAAAAATTATATATATAATATATATAATTAAATGTTTAAATTAACATCCCATTTTTATATTTGTAGAGGATTGTTTTGAGATGGACAGCTGTAATTTTGACCCATGAATCCAGATGATGAGGATTATCCATGAGGTAAAATTATATCAGTTAAAAGTAGATCTATAAAGTTAATGGAATAATCATCAAAAATAAGAATGCAGCATCTTACAAATTTTCCATTAAGAATATAAAGAAAATCTCTTTTAATGGCCATATAGATATACCTTTAGGATTATAATCTTTGCGAATGACCACTTGGTCAGGTTGAGGTGGCAAAGGTGGAGGTAAAGGAGGAGCTTCTTTGGGAGGAAGAGGAGGTGGACTGGCACCTCTCTTGTCTTCACCTTCTTCATCTGAAGAAGAGGAACTTTCTTCCATATTCTGCAAAATATAGAGAAGATAATTTTTGCTATTCACAAAAAAATCTCATTTATTTTAATATAAGTTCTTAATTTAGTTCCTGGGTTGAAGTTTTATTGCTATTATATATTTAAAAGAAAGTGAAATTTTGTAAATTCAGCATTTATACCACAGCATTAAAAAAGAAGTTGAGCAAAAATTTTCATTGAAATTAGGGCCTAGAAGTTCCCTTAAGTTATATCAAAGTTAAATGTCGAATTCTGAATTTGATTATTGGAGCAAAACTATTCTGTACAAATTCTGAATTACTGAACAATTCTGTGCACAATCCCTCCCTCCTTTTTTTTTTTTTTTTTAAAGTCAAGGTTTGTAAAATTTGGCTGGCAATAAAAACTGGGCAAGTATTTAGTCCCTATTTTCATTATTGCACACACATTTTACAATATTTTTTTTTAAATTAGAAAAGTAGCAAAGTTCTTCTGCCACCACTTCCTTAATAGCCATGCTTTTTATGAGAAATATCTATGAGAAATAATATATAATTTAAAGCATATAAATTTTCTTGCATGAAAAATAATGATTTTTAAAGGCATTTAAAAATCTCCCACATGGAGTGAGCCTAATTTTGACCGGCCATATTGCAAAGATTGTTGTCATGATCTACTACAAAGTAATTAAGACCAACTTACCTTCTCTTTGTCATTCTTGGACACTTCTCTATCACTTCCTTCTTCATCAGATTCAACTTCCATTTCAACATCTTCCACCTGCACAAAATACATGAGAAATCAGAGTATAAACCAAACACTAGGAATTTAGTAATATGATGTATTCATTACTACATTTTGAATACAGAATTAAAAAAAAAAATCACTATCTTGACATGTATACTGTTTTTTTTTTTTTTTACCAAGTTTTGTATCTATACATTAACTAAATTTATAATAAAATATACTACCAAAAAAAAGCAATTTTTCATATTCAACAAATTTAATATACTGAACATGAGCAACATGGAATTGATTTGAAACAGATGAAAACTAATGTGAGTGCTAACAATAGGGACCTACCTATACTCTACACCATAATTTTCCTTCTTGATTCTCAAAAAGAAAGAAAGAAGGGGGAAAAAAATCTAAATAGTAATCTTGAAAATAACTCTCCTTCATATATGATAGTTTCCTTTTTGAAAAGAGAATACATTACATACCCCACCCTGTTCTTCAATACGTTGCTGGTGCAAGACTCTACTGCCCACTTCATCTGGATTGGTTGGAGGAGGAAACATGCCTGAAAAATATTTTAAGAACAGAATTAACTACTATGAATCAATAATAAATACAATAAAATTCTGATGATCAAGATTAAATAGAACCATACCTGATTCAGAAAATGAAATAATGATTTCTTTAAAAAAGCTTGATATATTAATTTAATGATTACAAAAATGTTATTTAATTTACTAATTTTTTATTTTATATACTCTCATATTTTAATTAAATATTAATGCTTGAACATATAAGTTGAAGTCAGTTGTTTCAGTGCCTTTATTTAGGAAGCTATCCCCCCCCTCCAAATCAAAGCCATCCAGATGGTATGGTCATAATTTTTTTATATCAAAGTTTAACTACCTTAAATCTGTTTGGATTTGTTTTATTTTTCAAAAAATTATAGTAAATAAGAATATTAGCAGCAATTTCAATCTTTTCAAAAACGTTTTGATTATCAAGTTTAAAAAAGTTTTGAAAACTAGCACAGTGTAAATTAGGCAAGCAGAAAGACAAAGATATCTTACAATCTAAGTTTTAATAGAATCTAGATTTTGATAAAAATAATTTGATAGATAGTTCAATTTTGATAGAATCAAATCCAATAAGTCAACAGGTAATCTTTAGTCTAATCATAATTTTGATGGGAATCATTCAAAAATTTTCCAAAAAATATGGATCAAATCAAAAATTTTCCAAAAAAGGATGATAATTCAGAAAAACAACCATTCTTTGAATATTGTGATTTAACATTTTTAACTCCAATCCAATATGTTTAAATTTTTTACTAAGATATTCATTAAATCTATTAAATAAGGTTTATATTTTCAAAAATTAAATGCATAAGATATCTTTAATGTATAATATTCATGACACATTTATTTACTTAATTTTAATGAATGAAAATTATTTTATTTATAAAGCTTTCTTAAAAAGTAAGCAGCACAATCCTTAGGCCAGTTTTAGTTTTTACTGTTGTAAAAATTTGCTACTATTTTGCTATTCTGGCATGACAGCCATAGAAAAAGCTAAGAATAATAATCTTAACAGGCAGAAATTTTTTTTAAATTTATTTAACTGCATTTCTCCTCTCAGTATAAGAAATTACATTAAAAAAACCTGTCTGGATGTTTTGTTATGGCTTAATTGATTTACTTGAAAATATTTAAGCTTCTAAGGACGCATATATATATATAGTGTTTATAAACAATAACACTTACCTGTTTCATTAGGCTGATAGTCTACAGTTTCTACTACAACAAAATCATGCCAATCAATTTGGGCATATTGAACTATAAGAGAGAGAGAAAAAAAAGACAATCATTAAATATTTTAGGTGACAATTTTCTTCAATTCATATAAAAAAAGTTAATAAATTGCATCAAGGAACTTTTCAAATTTATGGTCTGCACGATTTTAAACAAATATCAGTCTAAATATGGAGCTACCATCTGGAGATTAAAATAAACTAGTTATTGTAATTCTGTACTTTTAGAATAAAAGAAATTGCTCTTTCTATTAAGGAGCCATTCCTTAAATAAATAAAAAAATATTTACTTTCAACTGATGCTAGCTACAAAGAAATAGACATTATACTAAATACTTTTTGAAAGCATAAACATAAAAAAATGATAATAAGAATTGGTGAAGAATAAAACATTTATAAATGCTAATTGTTATCAATTTGATTAAGTAACATAACAATAATATAAAACTGCTATTAAGCAAAATGATTTAATACAAATAGGCTGAATTGATTTCAAAAGGCATGCATTAAATGACTAATCTTAATATTTTAGAAAAATAACTTACCACTAAAAAACAATTAAAGTTTACAATATAGTTATAGAGCATACAAGTCGCATATAAAAATCATTTTTTTTCTTCTCACAAACATACCTCTTTCTCTTTCAGCTTCTTCTTCTTCTCGTCTTTTAATTGCTTCCTGTTGACGTGTCCACTCAACACGGTAGCGTACCTGGTCCAAAACCTACAGACACAATAACCCAACAAATATCAAGAACAGAACAATCGAATACATGAGCTATGATTTAACAAAAGCCTTTATATCATTTAAGAAAGGATAAGAGGGGAAAAATGAATAAAAATGGTCAGGGAGGGGGGTCAGATTTCTAGTAAAGACATATCAACATTTCTATAACTGTAGAGACGATGTACATATGGGGGTGCAGGAAACATTTTTTTAAAATTATATCTAAGTGCCCATCAATATAATATAAACATAATGCACTGAACTAGATGAAGATAATTAATGAAAAATAGGCTTCTTGTACCAAAATTTTAGACCTATATAAAATTTCAGACTAAATTTGCAAATCAAAAGAGAAATCCAAACACAATTTTCTTAACTATGCTAAAGTTACACTACATAACAGCATAATTAGACAGATCTTTTTCACTTGTTTTACTTCTCATTCTGCAGAGAAAAAAAATGATCCCATATTTAATTATTAATTGCATTTCTAAACATGTTGCACTTGCTAAAGTTCTTTTTTCAAAACTTACTTACTGTTCCACTTTTTAATCAGGAAAATAGTAATATAAATGGCAAAATAGTATACATTAAGAGAAATTACTTATATAAGAAAAGTCCCTAGAGAAATGAAGCAAATGATTCTTAAATATACATCATTAATTTTATTCAGTATTTTCTTCTTATTTCAAATATCCAAAATAAATTATTAGCTGAGACCAGTTCCTTTGCCATTTTTCTTATCCACTGATCAGGGAAAGAGTAATTAAAATATTATTTAGTATATATTTTTAATTAGATTATCATTTGTAGTATGGCTATGGAATTATCTAAGATGTAAAAAATATACTTTCGTTGCATGAAAAATTACAATTTTAATAGCTGAGATCATAATATCAACAAACATTTATTCTGAATGAAATATATAATTACTACTTCTTACTGAAACATGAAACCAAAGCAGATTTCTGTTTGTATGTTATTTTTTATGTCTTCCATTAGTCATACAACTTATTAAAATTATTATCTTCCTCTACAGAAGATACTAAGTGTTCCTATTTACATTACCATTCTACTTTAATTTTTTTATCTTGAACTGCTAGATGAAGGGCATAATTCAGGAAACATTACATTTTGCAAAGACAAATAGAAAAAATTTAATGTATTGTAGATACAGGGAATATAAAGGGTCAAAAAATTTTGTAAACAATATGAGATTAAAGATGGGAACATAAAAGTGGGCTAATATTGCATTTTGTTTTTCTTTTTTTATGATGCAGGAGCAAACTAATATATTTTATTCATTTAGGACATTCTACTAAAGCCAGTCAATTTACTGACTAAAGATTAAACATACATAAATTTCTAAAGTAAAAAATAGTTATTTGCAGATCAACTGAAAAATAAAATTTTTAAATTTCAAAATAACATGCACTGATCAAAAGCAAGGATATTTTAAGCAAATAAAAATAGGAACTCACTGCTTTAGGATTTTCAGATTCTTTCTTCAACTTGTTCATCAAGTCTTTAGGAGGAATCAGAATCTAATAAAAATTACATCAATAAATTGTTGAGAAGAGCAATAAATTCGATAACTTATCAGAGAAAAATAAAAAAGCTGTATTGCATTCATAAGCTAGTATAAAAGGAATTATAATTCTATTTAGACCATTAGTCAGTTATGTAATTGCTAAAATATTAACAAACAACAATAATAAACCATTTTCCAAACTTTTTTATTAAAAAATTATTTAACGAAAGAATTAAACAAAGAATCTTAAACAATAAGCAATTATTTAAAAAATATTTTTTTAGAAAACTTGTTCCTGTCTTTTTGGAAGCTCAGTGAACTAATGTAGTAAAATATATTTAAATAAACACAGAATTTTTTTCATAATTAAAAAAGAAAAAATATGCATTATTAACTGTTAACCATATTCAAATTGTAATAAATACACTCAGTTTAAAATGTTTCAAGAATCCTTACTAGCACAATTATATAAAGGAAAACATCCCCCCTACAGCATTTAAGATAAGCCAAGGCCAAATCATCGTATTTTAAGACAGAAATATCACAATGATATATATATATATGTTTTAATTTATATTATATAACAAAACTATAATGAATTGACACTAAGCGTCCTAGATTTTACATCACATTAAATCAGGATGGACTTAAAAATACACCAGATCTGTGTAAATTATAAATTTTGGGAGAAATCAGGTTTTGAAATGTGATTTTCCAGATCTAAAGCCAAGGTTCAATCACTAAATCCTCATTAAAAACAAAATACTGATAAAAAGCTGCATCTTCCCCAATTCTTCTTACATACATTGCATCTTTATAGTGCTTATCAAGGATAACATACTACTAAGACTCACAAAGTCTAAGTATGCGAGTATGCAAATGGAATTAAGTCAATCAAAGATCTAATTACTTTAGTTTCAATATTTAATAATTTTAGAGTTACAACTTCAATAAATAAATAAATAATAATTATATGCAAAAACCATAAATAATTTCTAAGCATTATTGAAAGTATATAATTAGAAAAATGGCCATTAAAAATATTTCATTGATCCTCTTAAGACAAATATTAGTGTATCGACATATAATATATAAATATTTAAATCACCTTAGTATATTGTTCCAACAGCTTGGTGAAGTAGTTAAAAAGACTGTGTTGGGGCCGTAGAAAATCAAACTGGTAATTCCGCTGTTCACGGTTCATTAAATTAGTCAAGAACTGACGACCATTACGGGCTACAAATTGAGCAGTCAATTTCACAATATCGCTAAAAAGGAAAATAAAATGAGATATTATCTATTTAATTAAGTACATTAAACATAAAAAAAAAACTAAATATCACAGGTTGATGTAAAAACACCTATAAATATTTCTCACATTAATATTTCAAAAAATAAATCTCAATATCCAAATGAAAAAAATTTTAAAATTTCTTTTTGTCAAGGATATTGAATTCATAACAAATAAAATTCAAAAAATATAAATCAAATTTAATATTACATTCTATCAATTTTTCTTGGAATATCTAAATTGCTTTTCAAAATTGCTCAAGATATTTCATAATATATGCATACAAACTTACAGATCAAATGCTGAAATAGATGGTGGATCAACAATAAATTCAAATTCTGGTGGAGGTTCTTTTGGAATAATCTGAGGTTCAACCAACTTAAGAATTTCATTTTTAGCGACAGGAGCAGGCTATAAAACAGAGTAAACATGAATAAATTTTCTGTTAAATAAATTTAAAGTATTTTTAGAAGCAAATGTATAATAATACAGAATAAAATAAATCACTGGAATCAAATTCTATTCTCATTATTTACCTTTGGAGGAGCAGGTGGTGCAGAAGGATCAGGAACTTCAAAAAGAATTAAAATTATGTTATTCATAGATAAAGACATTTATATACACATTTTACATATATGTGAAATAATAATTGAAAAAACAAAAACATTACTGATTTTAAATGTGCAGTCAACATTACCATTTTTTACAGTTAAATTTAATTATTAATTTTTTTATAGTTTACTGAGAAAAAGCTTACTTTGCATATATAATAAGTATTTTGAAAGAAAAAAAATATTTGGAAACTTAGACGAAAATATGTAAAATGTCATTAAATATATTTTATTAAATTTGCCCTATATTTCCTTTTTTTTTCTTTCTTTCTTGTCAAGCTTATGAAATACTTATATGTTGAGTTATACATGTGCAGAAAAGAATGGGATTATTGAATTAATCAAGAAAAGTTATGTTGTGTGCATGTTAAGATCTTTATCTTAATTTGGAATAATAATAATACTAAAAATATGAAGTTTAATCAGAAGATAATTTTAATAACAATAATTTATATCACTTTGAATGCATACCAATTGAAAATCTAGTACTATCACAGAGATAGTTTTTAAAGATGGAAAAATGTTTCATAGATTGTATTTACAAATCATTGCAAGGTGAGAAGACAAACTCACCTCCTTTTCCTTCTTTGAATTCTTTCACTTTATGCTGATAATAAGCATTATAAGGATCACCAGGATTAAGAAAATTAAATTTCTTGTTGTTAATTTCATTCTGTCGAATTCTTGCTTCAAACTCAGGTCCTAGAAGAAAAGAGATTTAAATAAATGTTGATACCTCATTAATAATATAATTGGATTCTTTTCATATTTCATATTCATTAATAGAACCAAATAAGTACTAAATAAATCTATTGTACTGCATATGTTAAATATACTCACCATTTCTGGCTACAAAACTTGCAGTCTTGTCAACAATATCTATGTTTTGTTAAGAATTAACATTCCAAAACTGAACAATAACAGCCTGTAAAAATTATTAGAATATAACAAAATAATCATGATGATGTTTCAGGAACTACGATAACAAATATAACAATAAGTTATTATGTTACGAAAAATTTACTGATAACTCTTAAATTTTTCAAAATGGAAATTCAATTATCTATTTGCTCTTCTTTCACTAAATTATAATTAAACAAATTTTACATGTTTTAAATTTGGCTGAATAAAATAAGAGAAGGAAATTCATAATCTATGCAAAGTTTGGAATAGAAACTAACACAGAAAAAATAAATCTACATAAATTCTGTATAAGAATTACAAAAAATCAAAGAGCTTAATGAATCACACTAAAGCTTTTAATAAAACTATTAAAGAATTTACGATTAAAACTGTTTTGTTAATACATTTTAACAAGAAAGCCTGCTAGGATGTTCTGAATTTTCTCCAAAACATCTATATATTTAAACCATCTTTTTGGTAAAAGGATCACTTGCAAAAACCATTTTATCATATAGAATAAGCTAGTAAAAATATTTTTAACTTTAATTCTACAGCAGCATGCCTTAAATTAAAGAGGAGATACATAAAAAAATACTGAGGTTATAGAATTTCCTTTTAAAATATATTATATGAAGGAATTTTTTTTTTAATTATTTAAACTGCAGTTTTAAAGCAACTAACAACCTATGCTTCGTTTTCAATAAGATGGTTAAAACAAATAATTTTAAATAAAAATAAATTAAAATATTTTCCTCTGCGATACATAGCACAGATTTTGATTAAAAATATATAGAGATTTAAATGCTCAATAATTTCTAATTTTTGAGATTGATTGAAATACAATAAAAGCTAAATAAAGAAATATTTTTAGTTGCCATATATACCTATATATATATAAAACAAAGTTTCAAATTAAAGAAAAATACCTGAATTTAATAAATAATGCTATCTGGTAAAAAAAAAATTCAATAAAAATGAAAAAAATCAGCAATTTTATTAATAAGACAGTTAATAAATAAATTATTAAAATTTCAGGGTCCCCCCCCCCCCAATTTGTAGGGGAGGAGTGGGACAGATTTCGCAAATCCTCTTTACTTTTGTCATTCGTTTATACTTACAAAGAGTGCAATTCACAAAATATGCAATCTATAGAGTGCCAAGGGTGCAATTTATAAATAATAGTATGTTCTAGTACTTTACGTTAGTACTTTACTTTTTTTAAAAAAATACAAAACAGTAAAATACAAATAATTAGCTTTTATTTTCATAGTTAAAAATTATAAAATTTTTGTTCCACAACTACTTTATATGAGGGAGGAATGGAACAAAGGTTTGAGAAAATTAATAAATAATGTATTTTGATATCCTTTCTATTGAATGATTTTATGTTTTTGGAATGCCAAACAACAGTTGATTTTGAAATCTTCTTTGGCACTGCCATATATTGAAAACTTTTATTTTCTTTGATAACTATTTTGACTGATTGTAATATACTATTATTTAATATATTTTTTTCTAGATGCTTTTTCTTCAATATTCGTGGTATTTTTATATAAAAAAGGATAAAATTATAATTTTTTTAAGAGTGACACAAATTTTAATAAATAATTCATAACTTCATTTCTTAAAATTTATTATATTGTTTATTATTTTATTATATTTATAGTAATTCCCTTTAACTGAAATTAAATGGTAAGCATGATTTTAAGAAAATAGTTTTTTTTATGCGAAATGATACAGAATAATCTACAGTATGAATTCATATTTTATGATACAATTATTAATAAAGAATAACAAAACAGGTTTAGAAACACAGATGGTCTTAAATAAATTTTTGAAAAAGAAGTGGAATTTCGTTTAATGTTTTGGTTAATGGAAGATCGGCCTTTTTATTGTTGTACATTATTACCTTATATTATTTAAAATATGTATATGTATTATATAAGATAATATACACTAATATATATTTTAATAAATTTGAAATCATCAATTTGCTATTGCATTGTAACACACCAATAATTAATTTTATTAAACAAAAGAAAAACCAAAACCTTCCTTCATTAGCTATTCGGAAAATGTATTGAAATTGAGTGAGTCCCATTCCTTCCACTCCAAAATTAAAATGCACATCGCATAAAGTATGCTATATAAAAATTGAATTTGACCATTAGTTTATAACCACTATATCTTTGAGTTTATTATACACTTAAAATATTTTTATTTTACAAACAATAAGATTAAAAAAAATCATAGAAAAAATAAGAATTTGTATTTACTTCTGTGGCATGAAAATCATATTTTGTTTTAAACACAAATAATATTACAGCTGGCGTAACAAATATGATCAAGCAAGGGCTATAGTTTCTCTTTCGAATGCTAGAAATATGATTCTAATCTTTCATTCAGATATAAATGCAGCTGTCCCATTTCTTCCAACTCTCCCCCATATATATATATTAAATCAATATACTTTTTAAAGTGTATCTCATTCTATAAAAATAAATATTTGTTTGTATAGAAATTGTAACTACATATAATTAAAATTATAGCACATGAGATGAAATTGTAATGATTTAAAATGAAATAAAAATATAGCAGTTCTATTAATGAGAAGAAGATTAATGAATAAAAGATCCTCTTGAGAAGAATATTTTTTGATGATTTAATACGAGTCACAAAGACCAATTGTCAAAACCCTCATGACAAATATGCAAATTGCAATCTAACTAAGAAGCCAAATGAATGCATTCACGGAAAAGGTAATTACACTACATTTGTATTAATAAGATGAAATAAAAAATAAAATTGGTCGAAACTTATTATCTACAACTGTTACATTAGAGATTTTCGGAAATCTGAACACAGCAACAGACAAAAATACTAAAACAGCATAAATGCACATGACGGTACGAATCATCATAATACATTAAAACACTACACAATAATTTTAATTAGCAAAGGATACTTCTTAACTCCGGTGGAGGGTATATGATACCGATTGTCGGTTTAGATGGTGCACTTTCTGGTGGGGATTCATTTTGAATTTCTGGAACTGGCTCTGCTTCCACTATAGGAACCGGAGCCATTTTGTTAAGAACTTAAAAGCCAGACGACTTTTTAACAGTTTTAATACTTAGCGATGTAAAAAAATCATTACATCATAAATTCTCCACGATGAGCGGTCAAAACAAAATGGCTGAATTGAGTTGAAATGTTTTGACGTAGCTGCAGTGTATTTCGTTATTTTGAGATGTAAAATCTATTATTATTTTTTCAAGCATGTTCAACTTAAAAGAAAAATCATGTATTTATGAGTTATTTTATAAACCTTCCATGATAAAATTTATGACTTTTTTTATTTTTTCTTTACACCAGAGGAAAACCCTACCTTAATCTTAACTGTAAGACATGGAATGGACTTCCGGTTAAAAATTCTGTAAAAGCATATCTTCAAAATTTAAGAATGTTGTAGAATAAATAAATAAACAAAACAAAGGTTTTTATTTTGAGCCTTATGATCTATGGATATGTTATATATTTTTATATACTTAAAAATATTCCATAGCTTTGAGACCTTTTTTTTTAAAAAAAATATCAGATATATACAGTACTTTACAGGAAGTAAATTATTTTAATTTGGAATGTGATAAAACAGAATAGTTCTTATTTTTTAGTCCATTTAGACAATATAATACTTTCATTATAATTATTTTATTTACTTTCAGAGAATAAGAAATAAGACCTGGCAAATAGGAAGAAACAGGGAAAGCATTGGAATTTCATCACACAAATAATTTGTTATTTGTTTATATATAAATGTTTTCATTTTGTAATTTTTCCAACAGAGAATTGCACTGTAGTAAAATAGCAATACTATTTTAAGAATTCTTCTTTATGTATTATGAAATTTCTCAAAGTCAGGATTAAAAAAATAATTAATGTTCATAAGTGCATTTTGAATCTTCATATATACAACATTTACTGGATAAAACAATTCTTCCAATTTTTTTAACGGTGAATATTTATTCCATTCGAAAAATGTCACTCTTCCTATGAGTGAGTGGCATTAAAGCTCACCGTACAGGTTTGTCTGGGAGAAAAATCTCAAAAGTTTTTTCTCAGGGCAATTTCCACCACACGCGATTTTTTGCTGCAGAAGGTATTCCGTAGATCTCGTTCCAGCAGAATTATTATATATAAATATAATAATTTTTCTGCATTATTATTAATATAATTAATTTTTTAAAAACTAAAGATTACATGTCCCTTTGATATCTTGAAAATGAATTTAATAACTCTTGGCATTGCTTTGCTAAATTAATGCCTTGATAGCATTATTCATTTACTAAAGATTTTTATTACGATTGCTTTTCAATATTAGTCATCTTTGCTAATTATAAAGATGAATGTTTGTTGACGTTCTACATGACCGGCCGTTTGTTCTATAACTACGGAATTCGGCATATATAGACTTTGGATTGTGGAATTTGGATTTTGAAATGTTAGTTATAATCTTAATTAATTAAAAACTAATGTGTATTTTGGTACTTTTGCACAATAAATTTTGAGAATATTATAGCAAAAAATATGTTTTATACCCTTTCAAAATTTAAAAACAATTCGTTTTTTTTTATATCAGTTTAATATTTGTGCGAATTTTTCCTGAATTTTGTCAATTAAAAAAAATATTTTTTACCTAATTTCCAACAACACATTACTACTCTATTTCATTTTTTCTAATACAATAAATTTTAAGACTTACCTGAAAAAGTGCGCTTGAATTGTAATTTCTTCGAAAAAAATATACAAAATGTGTGTTTGTTTAGATCTTTATTTTTACTTTCGTATATACGAAGCATTGTAACTGCCAAAAAAATTCGAATTCGAGAATCTGTAAAGCACATCTTTGATTTTATGTCTATTTGTGAAATAAGTGAAATAAAAACTTTTTGAGTTAAATGGATGAAATTTGATCTATAATTTTTACATCAAATTTATATTCTATCAAACTTTTGAGGAAGTCGATGTAGAAGAAATCTATCACTCCGGCTGTCCTAATATAAGACAGTACGATGGCTATAAAACGAAGAGAGTGAGATGGATGAAATTTGGTGTGCAGATTTAACATCTAAAGTGAGAAAACCTGTCTGATTTGGAGCCAAATCCGCCAAAAGGATGACCATCTGACGATCGCTAATTTCGCAAGCATTTGAGCTATCTCAACATCTTAAAAATGCAATCAGAGTATGTGATTCTGTGTATACAGTCGCAGCTCTATGTCAAAATTTAGTTTCAATTAGTAGGAAAAAACACGTCTAAAAAAATTCAGTTTTCGGGTACTATTAATTGCATGCCGGGGATTAATCGCTGTTTCATTTGCAGATATTTCTAACAATGTTTAATCCGCTGTGGTGTGGAAGTTTATAGAGGGGTGCCAGATCAAGTGTCGTCCTCGTCATCTGATCTCGGTTCAGAATTACAAGGTACATCCCCAAATATCCCTAGCTGCTTTTAAAAACGGGACATTAATATAACGAAACTAAACTGACAATGCTTATGATAGGTGACTACATTAAAAAGTCGATTTTTTGGGAATTTATAAACTTTTTTAATTTAATTTTCTTAATGTTTGAACAGATTTTTTTGTAAAAACCGTTAAAATTGTGTTTCTATTATTTGGAAAGTTGCACTGATTTTTTTATTTGCATTTGCATGCTATTTATTTGAATGCTATTTTACATCTTCAGATGATATTTTTCTCAAATTCTGATCTTTGGTAAAATTCTCTTACGAAAAACGTCATTAATTAAAATCTAATGTATCAAATTCGGTAAAATAATTTCTCAGTATGTGTTGGCACATGCGCACTCCCAATCGGTCATGTGATCACGAGTGTAAAGAAAACATATCTCGGCAGACGCCGTACGGATTTCGGTAATAACTGACGGTTAATCACAGTGCAAAGTATGAATCGAAACCCGTAATAACAAAGATTATTGTCATATATATTATTGTTTTGTGTTGTCTTGTAAGATGTCAATAAAAAAAATTAGAAAAAGACAACACTGGTTCGTCGTTAATTTATCAAATGGACACTGAATTTTAAACCAGACCATGTGTTATGTAGTTCCTGAACTAAAGAATGAGCAATCTATTCATTTCGAAATATTTTATAATTGTTTTAGTGCTTCACAAAGTAACCCTTCCCCCAAAAAAACCCTGAAAATTTTGTGTTACTTATCAGTCAAGCACTAATATTTAAAGAATGGATAAAAATACAATTTATTTTTTAGTTCTGGAACTAGATAATATATTTCTTAATCTATTTGCAAAATGTTAAGCAAATCATTTGATTAACCCCTTTTTGTTTTATACCTCTTTTTAGCCCCCCCCCAAAGGACTTTTTTTTTTCCATTTAAAAAAAAACTTTTGTCATTTAATAGATATATTTTGGTTTCATATATGTTTTTTAAGGAAATATTCAAAAATGTAATTATTTTCGAAGGTTTTTCAAAAAAAAAAAAATCATCTCTAACGAAATGACATCTCTTAGCGGAGTAACATCCTCTTCAGCACTTTACTGTCTATGTTATTTAAATAAATGCAGATGGAGAAAACGAACTGCTATCGAAGAGTAGTATTAGTAATGCATTTATTCTTATGAGGAATTTACAGAACATCTCAGAATTGTGAATGAGTTTTCGAAAGTTCGATAATTGATAATCACTGGTGATGAATCATGAACATTAGTTTCATTCGTCTCCTTCTTTGGCTCTAAAATATCGCTGTACAAGACTGGACATGAGAACCTGAAATTCAAGATTAGAACATGAAATAATTTTGCATACCAGTGAATGATCGGAGAAAAAAAACACAAGTGATTTAAGGACTATCAATTAAATTATTTAAAAAATAATAATTTTTACTTTCTCGTGTACGTAGTACAGAGAACGTATTGTAATCGTCAAAAAATTCGAACTCGAGATTTTGGCGAATCTCCACGTTTTAGACTTTCTTGAGTTCGAAAAACACATTTAGAAAAAAAATGTTCGTCTGTCTGTGTTCAAGATAACTCAAAAACGCTTCGAGCTAGAGCAAAATTTGTTATACGGTATTCGTAGATTTCTATCAAATTTTGAACAAAATCAGTTCAGAGGAAGTCTGTCTATCCGATTGTTCGTATATAAGTTAACACAATAACTAAAAAAAAAAAAAAAAAAAAGGAGAGCTAAATGGATAAAATTAGGCGCACAGATTTACCATCTGTAGTATAGACATGTTTCAAATTTTGAGCCACATCCAACAAAGGGTTGACCGTCTGTCTATCTGTACTTTCTGAAACATGTAAATGCAATAACACACAAAAAAAACGCAGTGGGTTAAATATATTAAATATGAGATATGGAATTTTATGACTACAAATACAGTTTTGTGTTAAATTTGTGTTTCAATAGGTTGGAAAAAACGGAATTAAAAAACAAATTCAATTTTCGGATACCGCATGCCAGAGATAATCGCCCCAAAACTTACCAAGGATAATATGATAAATTCAGTAATAATGCTCGACTCATGCCAAATATTTCTTAACTATTGTATGCCAATTTCATAAAAGAATATGCGAGAAAGTTTTGGGGAGACCATTACCGTTGGTTAAAGCGTTTCAGAATTTAGAGAAAAATTGTAACAAGTTTTTAATCTTTTTTTTTCTTTCTTTTTTTTAAATGACTGAGTTGCTTTCTGAAATTAGAGTCAGCCAGAGGGTGAGCATACAAGACTTCACGCCACCGATTGATTTTGTAAAAAAAAAAAAAAGATGTTTTTATTTTGTTTTATTCCGAATACGAGTATATACAGGCAACTGAATATTATCATGCGATTTGGGCACATTTAACATCCACCAACTTGGGGCAATGTTGGGTGGTTTGAATCTTAAGTAAGGTTTCAGATAGACAACATAACTCCTCCGTAATCGAAAATGCTGTTATCTCTTTTCTAAAAGGAATCGAAATTTATAATCTTTATTAAGATTGAAAATAATAATTACTTGAGATGTAGCATCAGTTAAGAATGATTTGCTTCTTTACATATTTTATCTATCGAATCCAAAGTACAAAAAAAAAACAAAAACAAAAACAAAAAAAAAAAACTTAAATTATTCTGACATTATTAAGGAGTTTGCTTCAGAACACGCGAAAAATTTCTAGCATGTTCGTGTGATTTTATTGTCATAATGTACGAACTAAATTGTATTTTTTACATTTACAAAGGAATTATTTTTGATTTATTAAAAATTATTTGTATAATTGAAATGTTAACTTAATAAAAATAATTTAATTAATTCTCATTTTCATGTATTACTTAAGCATTTATCTTACCAATTTGCGCAATTTTATAAAAACCAAAATATGATAAAATATTATTTTATGGTATGAAATTTATTTTAAGATCCTGCAAGCCATTTTTGTACGAAGTCTCGCTTTCGTTCAACTCGGCCCTGTTTCGTAAATTAAAATTCGTAGTTTCCTGTTAAAATCATTTGCTGGTATAAGCGAAGCCAGCCTTTTTCATACCCTTCTCTAAAAGCATATGTAAGTCATACGAGAATCCCAATCCATCAGGAATCGAGCACTTGGATAGCAGTTATCGATTGCGTTCCTGCTATTGCAACTGAGCTGACGTGCAACTAATATGCGAGCAAAAATCAAAAATGTGTTTTCTTTCATTTTATTAAGTTTTTAGGTAAGAAGTGGAGTCACTAAACTACGTTTAGTCTCAGTGTTGTATACGTTTAGTCTTTCGAAGTTTAGACATAATTTAAACTTAGTGGAGTCACTAAACTGCGTTTAGTTTAAATGATGTCAGTATTCCGTTCCGAAAAGTGTTAAATTGTTGGATATTGGTTTACAACCAAGAAAGATAACGTATTGCTATGTAGAATTTTATGTTAATGTTGGACACTTTTATATAAATTCGTGTCACAAAGTCTTCTCTTATGCAGGATTTACATTCGGCCAGTTATAAGACGGCTAGTAGGCAGCACATGTGCAGAAAGGCTGAAAAATGCTGTTCAGTCGATGGCAAGTAATTGCCTCACCGGACAATAATATACCGCTATATCGTATTTTTTTCTTACTGCGCATGCGTTTGTATAATTCAGCGTTTTTTTCGACGTGAAAACATTGATCACTTATAAATTAATTCAGATATTTTTTGCTCTTTGTTCTTTCTGATGCGAGGAAGTTTTTTTTTTCATTTTATTTGCTATTTTTTTTCTAGTTTTCCTAATTTAGATATGTTGGCATTTTTTATTTTTATTTTATCATGCATTTTTATGAAATATCCATCATTTTAATACGATACATGGTGAAAAAGAAACACTCAGGGACGCCAAAAACTGCAGTTTATAGCCAAGCATGAAATGCCTGAATCAATCTTATGAAATTGTGGCAAACATATATCAGTCCCTTTCTACGCATGCACTGCTTATCTTATAAGTCGCCGAGTGTTAGCTTGTTATTACAAATAATTACGATGAAGATTTCTACATTAGAGTTAAACGTACAGCAAAGATTGGAAGAATTACCATAGGTTATTCTTTCTAAATGAAAAAGGAGAGAAGAAGTATATTTTACTCATAGAGTTAATACGTTTTTTATTATGTTAAATTTTCTCTGTGTTACTGGTATTATTCTGTGTACAATTAGTAAAATTCGCTTCAAGAAATACGCCTTGTTAAATTATTATTATTAATATTATAAGGATTGGTAATAACTATAAGAGTTGACTCGGTTTTCATCATTTTTATTTTATATGAAAGTTCACCAACAGTAGTAAATTTTGGACTAGGCAGCCGCATAGTGTCGATAGGCCGAGTAATGTTAAGAATTGTCAAATGAACTTGTAAAAAAATGCGGTTTCTGTTAATCATAACATATTAGGAGTATAAAGTGTGTTAACATTTAATTTTTAAAACCATATTAAATAAACTACAAGAATTATGAAATAACTAAATGAAGAAAAATTATTTACTTATTTCTAAAATATTGAAATAATTTTTGCTCATTTAAATTGGTTATGTTATATTCCGCTTGATAGGTCACGCAAAATAATAATTTGTAATGTTTGTTTGAAGTTTATCAATTTCTTATAATCTAGTCATAAATATTTTTATTGGTAATTAAATAAATAATTAATTAATAATTATGGTTAATTTGTTTAAGTTTTATTAGTTTTGTCACTTTTTACATTATATAAATATTTAAAAAATAATTTATATAATTTATTAAAAGACCATATAATCTATTAAAGACCATTTATTAAAAGAGGAGCCTTATAATCTTCATAGCCTAGGACCGCAAAATGTCTAAATCCGCCACTGTTCATGGCCCTTAAATATGTTATCAATGTATGTTTGTTACAATCCTCCACTTTCGAGGAAAAATCTCAAAATCACTACTTTACTGTACATTCTGTATATGAAAAAAAAAAAAAAAAATGATAGAATCCCCAGCCTTAATCACTGCATCAGTTAAGCCAATTTTTATTTCGTTTGAAAGGCCATGACGTTTATATATGCCGTCATAAACTGCCTACTCCTAACCGCTTTCCATTTTCGAGAGATGTCGAAAAATGAAACCTGAACACATTTAATGTCTTGATCCTGACCGATTAAATAAGGGAGTAGCGTAACAAACAATTCCTTTATTTACAGCCTTATATATGTACGCAAAAACAACTTGTTCTCATCTGGGTTACTATTATTTACAAAATTTACACAACAGTTGAAAGTTAATCATGAAATAGTTCCTCGATGAAATCGGAGAATAAGCCCCACAAAAAAACGCTAACAGGCTGCTAGCTTAAACGGCTACTCCAGGAGTAGTTCCAAAAATCCACTGATCTTTATCGGGTGGATCTTAACACAGAAGCCGTAATCACACGAAGCTTCACACAAAATCAAGAACACCTTCCAACACTCACGTCTCTCCGACTCCATCTTAAATGGCTCTCACTGTTCTCTCCTTCTCTTCAAAAAGCATCGCATTTTCTCATTGATGCGAGCTCCATTGCGAGGAAGCATTGATGTAATAGCTATTGAACTTCTTATCACCCATTTTCTATTCAGCAATGCTTCCTCAATGGTCTCCAGTTGATCGTGGGAAAGTCCGTTAATGATTCATCTTTGTTGTGGACTCCTCCCGAATACATGCTAATTATAGTCCCTTCATTTCATAATGGGAAAAAAGTTTAACATCTGGATGGTTTGACGTTTTTCCTCCTTGAAGATATTATGGATCTTTTTCAAACGACGAAACGCACATCTGATTCTTTATCTGGATATGATCGGGCACAATGATTCTACTGGCAAGGAGGAACCCCCACCTGGCAGTCTGGTGGCACTTAACAATGTGGGCGGGAGGGTAACAGACGATGGCACAACTGGCAGGAATGCCAATTATCAAGTGTGGGAAATGGGGAAACGTTAAAACATACTCTAAGACAACTAGATAGATATCATCACTTAATTTCGTATTTTGTGTACACTGCCGAACAGTCAGAATGCTGCCTGAAAGTGTAAGCATAATTTAAAATAATATTTTAATTTGGTTAATAAGGTGTAATTCATGGACATTTTTTGACATTAATAAATTGGTACTATTAATAACAGTTAGTTACCGAAGGGGATTATAACATGATAATTTACATTTGCATTTCAATTACTTAAAAAATAGGGGGGGGGGGAAGGGAAACTGAAACGTTTCTTTTTATTAGTTTGCAGATAAAACTTGCAACTAATTTTGCAAAACTACACTCAAAAATACCTTTTTTTTGTAATAAAATAATTGCAATTATTTTCCAAATTCATGAACACCAAAAAAATTCCATAAATGGAAGCATTTTAGGAGTGGACTAAATGTTTAACAAATGATTATTATGGCACAAAAATAAGTAATTTTTAAAATTTAAGTAGCACATTGTATATTCACTTACTTCATAAATGCCTGGGTCCACAGTAATATCTTTCAAGCGTTCCACGTAACAGCAACGCTAGGAAAAAAGTTTTAGAGGCTTTTTATCAATTTTACAATTTAAATTTGTTGGTGACTTTCTCAAAAATTTAGAAATTAATTATTGCACACTGCAATATATAAATAAACTATATAATAATATACGAATATAATTTCTTCATTACAGGATACATATTTAAAGTGATCAAATGATCCATATACATCTATCAATATTATTTTGAAAATTTTCAAAAATAAGCTAGACGAATAAAATCTAAAGTTCATGCTACGATGTTCCAAATTCGAGATTTGAATTTCATGAATCGTTATTATTATTATCTTTGCCGAAGGGTCGAAAAGAGATTTCATTGTTAAACGCACGATAGTAATGTTACGAATCTGCAATGTTGCTTCTAATCACGGTTAATGGCATCGTAGGAAAAACCGTTTTACGATCAGTTCTGTTGGATGCTGATCTAGTGATCCCCCGGCTTGATGCCAAACTTGGTGACAAAATAGATGACGCTAAATCTTCAAGAATTTTGGCGATAGAACCAATAGGAGCTGAGATATTCTTGATTATTCGAGAACCCGGAAACTATAAAAAGGTCGGCAGTCCAGGTCGAAGACAATAGTCTAGAGTGAGTCATCGAGAGATTTGGAATCACATAGAGAGTCAACGGCGAATTAGTTGGATCAGTCTAGCAAAGCTCAAGTGTAGAATGGAGTTCAAACGATTTGTGAATTCAGCTGTGTGCCGAATTCTGGTGTTTATTATAGAAGCAGCATCGAGTCGTGTGAGGAGTAGCCAGTTGTATAGTAGTGAGTCAACAGTTGGATACAGCTAAAGCGAGAGGGCAGTGGAGAATCGCAGGCATTTGGAGATATCTTAGTGAATAGTTATGTATATTTCCTCCACCTGCTGAGTTCCGCCTGATCGCTTTGTGTGCTGTGGTTGTTATTTACTACCGATTACTACTTGTGGACTGCTGTTTGTTCTAAGTGTGCTGCTGTGTAATGCTTGTGTGCATCTATTCTGTGTATTTGTTGTCTGCGTATTCGTGTCTTCATGTTAATAAAGTCATCGTTTGTCACTGAGGCCTTTTGATTGTGTTACGTCATACACTCGCTACAAGCGAACTCCTTTGACTTTATGGACTTAGTGGAGGAAGTTCCGTAACAGTACCTAAAGATAAAAACTACTTCAATTGAACTGAAGAGCCAATTGAAGTAAATAGTTTGTATTTAATTTTAAAATTAAATTTGGCTACCCGCGAATTACTTTTTGAGCACAATACATTTGATGCATCTATTTTTTCTATTAATTTAAATTAAAAATCTCTTTTTTGCTCTCTTATACGAATTAAGCAAAGGAAAAAGTAATGTAATCGTTGAAATATTCTTCCGAAATTTTAATGAAGCTCAGAACGCTTCAAACCTACATGGGTCCTATAAAATGTTTATCAATATGTCAGTTTTTGAACGTCATAATTCAAAAACCCAACCAGATGTAGGTCTGAAAGTTAATGCTATAGCTCATTGCGCCTTTCCTTAAATTTATAAATTTCTATCAAATCTTGCACAAATCTGTCTATAGGAAGAGTACACGCTCTTATTTCCCAGTCCATGTGAACAAAATAAGAGAAAAATGCAAATAGTTAGATAAATTAAATTAAAGTACAGTCACGAAAAAAAAAAAGAATTCGCAGAGCTTTATTCTGACATTGTTCACTGTACAATCATGAAAAAGACATCATTTGAAAGGAATTAATGTATGTTTAAAGATTTTTAAATTAAAAATTTCCCTAGGGGTCCTGCATATCTTAAAATATGAACAAATTTCAAAAATTCCAACTGTAACACCCATTTTTTCCCATTATATTTCAAAACTACAGCAATTATTTTTCCACTGAACCAAATTTCATACATCTAGGTCAGTTCGTTTCAAAATTATGACTTAGGAGAGCTTTGCACTTATAAACATACAAATTTCGACTTTTATTGATATCTTAATTTTATAAATATTTTTTTTTCTTTGCTCGTAAAAATAAAGTGGTTTCATGTCTGTTTATGACTACTAAGCAATGATGATAGTAATAGTATATATTGATAAAGAAATACAGGGATAAAGCGAAAAAGAATAAAAATCCGTTAATATTTCTCTTTCACTATCAGTAAGATATTAATTTTTTCACTAAAATTAATATTTCTTTTAAACAATAAAAATATATTGATTTTTATTTATTTCGATCATAGAGTAACACTTTCCATTTTGGTGATTTCAGCATAATGACAATTCAGGATCAGGTGTATTTTAAACAAAACTTTCAATTCTCTTGAATATTTTAGAAACTATTGTATTGAATTTGCAAGAATTATTGTAAAGTGAATATTGCATTAAAAAATCAAACATCTTTCGAAAACTTTTATTGTAAATATTTCGCCATGATTGAACTAGCAATACATTTTCCCTCTCAGATTATAACTTCACCGATATTTTTAAAGAAATAATAATAAAAAAAAACTCTTACTCCTGACGTCTAGAGAATATCTAAATGTTACACATTTAAATAAGGAAACAACCCCTTTAATACTGCAGGTCACTGTTATTGCAAGTAGTGACAAATT